>RXON01002499.1:0-59346 GCA_009667805.1 Leptobrachium leishanense
GGTTTTTGAGATATAGGTGTCCTGTCCTGTCTAAAATATTCATCCCACCCCTTTTTTTTACCCCCCCCCCACTTGGATTTTCAGAAAATGGTAAAATAAGTGTTTTTTATATTTCTGGCGACGATTGTAAATACAAATTTCACCAATAACATCTTTGATTTTTGAAATATAGGTGTAAGAAAAGAAAATGAAAACAGCATCCTTGGTTCGCCTGGCGAACCAAGAACTGCCTGGCCGCCCACATCCACTACCTCTAGACATCACACAAGGAAGCAGAAAGGAGTAAGGCGCTTCACCGACCCAGTTCCCTCACACCTGCCAGACACGCAGAGAGAGTGAGGCAGCCCCTCCCCCGTCTCCGCTACCCCCTGCCAGTCACAGACCCTGGGAAGGAATTGCTGCTCTTCACCCTGGGGGGCATTGGATTGCAGGCGGCACAGGGGTCCTTTGGACTGCTGTATCTCCGTCCCTGGGCATCGCAAAAGGTTGTTCCATATGTCATTGGAAAGGGCAGAGTAATGATAGCTGATATGACCATATACAATGTAACATTATTAAGAAAATAATTTATTAAATACAAATTCAGCTGTTTTCACACTGAGTATTCATTTCCCCTTCGTTTTATGACATTTTATGGGTATTTAATTTTGCCTTTGCAATCCTGTACACCGTAAGGAAGGACCTCACTGCGGTATAATTTATGCAGCGTATGAATCCTGCACACTGAATGGAAACACCTCTACAATATAATTTATGCAGCGTATGAATCCTGCACACTGAATGGAAACACCTCTACAATATAATTTATGCAGCGTATGAATCCTGCACACTGAATGGAAACACCTCTACAGTATAATTAATGCAGCATATGAATCCTGCTCACTGCGAGGAAGAACCTCTCTAGAGTAAAATTAAGGCTGGGGTCAGACAAGCGTTTTGAAGAGTGGAAGGAACGTACATATGAGTGTGCGCACAACAGCGCGTCGCTGGAAGGCACATCTGTACGGGCGCACATGGTGCTCTCGTCTGACCCCAACCTAATACAGTATATGAATCCTGCACACTGAGAAGCACCTCTCTGCATTATACATAATGTAGCCTATACATCCTGCACACTGAGGGGATGCTCCTTTCTACAGTATAAATTATGCAGCATATAAGGCTAAGGTCAGACTAACGTGCGTTTAGCTGCACTAAATCAAGGCCGCGCTAGCAGCAAATTATGTCCAATGCCGGGCAGAATACGAAGAACGGCCGCACAGAAGTGCAGCCACGCAACGCAAGTGGCAAACGAACGCATTTTTTCGAGAACGTCAAACCGCTTGTACTGACGTACAGAGTGCGCTGCGTCCGCTAGCGGCGTGTGTGCATGATTAGGAGATGTCAGACGCTGCTAATGTCCAGCCAACATAACGTCCAGACGCAAAAGTGTTTTATTGCTGATACGTACAAAATCACTGACGAAAATGCGCATCGTATGACCGCTATTGCGTATTCCGTGAAAAAATGCGTCCATTCGTTTGAACGCACTTTTTCACGGACAACGCGAAAAATGCGTTAGTCTGACCCTAGCCTTAATCCTACACACTGCAGGGTAGCACCTCTCTGTGATAGTATTAATGCAGCGTATGAATCCTGCACACTGAGGAAAACACCTCTACAGTAAAATGAATGCAGCATATGAATTCTGCACACTGCGGCGAAGCACCTCTCTACAGTATTATTAATGCAGCATTGAATCCTGAACACTGCAGGGAAGCAACTCTACTGTATATTTAAGGCAGCATATAAATCTTTTACACTGAGGGGAAGAACCACTCTGCAAAATAATTAATGCTGCATATGAATACTGCACAATGAGGGGAAGAACCTCTATGCTTTATAATACAGCATATGAATCCTGCACACTGCTGGGAAGCACCTCTATGCTTTATAATACAGCATGTGAATCCTGCACACTGCGGGGAAGCACCTCTCTACAGTATAATTAATGCAGTATATGAATCCTGCACAGTGCGGGAAATTATGATTTGTTGTAAAAAAGCGACCAAGAATAAAACTAGCTCCATACAGACTGCCCCAAACCAGCAGAGATTTATATGCCTCCGTCTATCTGTGTTTGCTTTGAGAATTATACATTGAAGGTAGCACTTCAGGCCAGGCCCGGACTGGCTATCATGTATACTGGGCGTTTTCCCAGTAGGTCACTGTCCTTCTGGTCCTGTCGGCCGCTCAAGAGCCGGCCTCAATTATACCCGCCAGGCGAGACTCCAATTTAACAGCCGTCCGTCCGGCTGCCCAACCTCATAACCAGAGAGGGCCAGCCCTCCGACCGACAAATGTCACGAGGTGCGCCCTCCGGGCCGGATTAACATAGGGGCAGATGGAGCAGCAGCTCCAGGCCCATGCCATAGAATAGGCCCAGAGAAAGGATAAATATGTCTGCAGTTGGACCCCAGTATCCCCAGTTCCATAGAAGCTACAGGGTCATGTGAGGTATCACTGGAAAGGCCAGAGCATGAGCAGACTTTAGGTATGAAAAATAAAATAAATCTTTATTTTTATTTTCTTTCTAACATAAATATTTTTCACTTTTCAATTATAAAGTGAACAATGATGCTGCACTAACTAACCATCTCATTTCTCATGTCACAAACAAGTGTGGAGGTGATGGCACAATCCATTGTTACAAATTGTTACATCAAAAACCTAACCCAACGCACAGCAGCAAAGAGCACTGCAGGGGACTTTGCACTCCTGCGTCAATAATCTTTACACCTCACAAGGTCAAGCGAGATAATGTCATTGGACAAGTCAGAGTCTGGCCTTTGCCTTGATATCAAATGTGACCATGTAAAATCTAAAGGAAAATATATATTTTTATAATTATTTGTAGTTCCAAAGCAATGGCATTGTCCATTTGTCACATATAAAATTAGCATTACCTCTGCCATTACTCACCTTTAATTCCCCACACTGGGAGCAAGGTCAGACTATACATAGTCATATTATTCATAAAAAATACATGATCCAAAACACAAGGGAATATTTCATTTTTTTTTTATTGGTTAAAATTATATATTTTCTCAGAAAAATGCAGTAACAGGTTCCCATTTCCCATTTCTTTAACATGAATTCCCTATAGAATATATAACCACAAAGGTTTGGATAATAAAATGGGGGGAAATAATTTTATACACTGTAATGTAAATGATTGAAATCTGAATGTAAATTTATTCACACTGTATCTGGTTAGATATATCTGTATCTGCACTATTAAATAACCTAAAATATGTTTTCATTTCACTAAATTTCAAAAAAAGCCCAACCAAAATTATTCAGTTCCAGGCCCATAGAGATCGTAATCCGGCCCTGTGCGCCCTGTGACATAATCAGCGGGTGCCAGCCGAAGGGACGGCCCCTCTGATTAACCCAAAGGACGCGCCGGCCAGTGTTCTGGCACATGAGGGAAGCACTCATATCGTGGGCAGCGGGCGTGCTACCCAGGAGTGCGATGGTCGCCCGCTATAAGCGGTTCATTGTGCCATAACACCGGCATGCCTAGACAGGTTGTGGCCCACAGGAGAAGACGGGTGAAAATGGCGCTGGCGCTGACCAGGTGTCCACCGCTCAGGTGAGGTGATGACTCCTGGGTTCAGCTGCCCCCGCCAAAAAAAAGTGCCCTCCCATGAAATAATATAAACAATAATAATTTGCCTCCCCCTCAAAAAAAATGATTTGTCCTCCACCCTGAATAAAAAAAAAAATTACCCCCCAGGCAGTCACGTATCAGCCGCAACCCGCAGGGCACACTGCCGAACGCAGCTGCAAACTGCCGAACAAACCGCTGCAAGTCGCCGAATGCAGCCGTAGATCCACTAAATTCACCCTGCACCTGTAAGCCGCCGAACGCAGCCGTTGACCAACTCGAACGGACCACTATATGCCGCGGGAAGAAGCCGACCAGCCGCCGAGCAGGGGGGAAAACACCCAACTTTTAAGCTCTTGACACACAAGCATTTTTCAGAGTAGAAGGATCATCCGTTAGAGTGAATGTTCCTTCCTCTCTGACGCCCGTGTGGTCACCACGCTGAGCGGAGTTAGTACGCTCAGCACAGCAAAGCACGATCCTCCTACTGAGGATTGCGCTTTGTAGTCCCGTCTGCGTCCGTTGCAGCTTATTGACGGGGAGGGCTTTTTGACATCCAATGGTATCGCGTGCAATTCGTGCGCGCTCTACCCTGTGTGGCCCTCCACGGCGATCCGTCACAACGCTGCGACAGATGCAGGGAAGTGCGGTCACACGGACGCGCTCAGTGCGCTGGTGTGACTGCAGCCATGAAAGGTGTTTAAATAAAAAAACTGCTTGAAAATGCATTTAAATTACATATGAAGCCCTTTAAATAATAATAAAAAGGTCTGTTACAGAAAAAAACGCCGTTTAACCTCCTGGCGGTCTAATTCTTTAAAAATTTCGTGTCTAAAAGCGTCTCAATTTTTTTTAAAGGAAACGTGTTTTTGTACATAGTTAGCCTGTAATAATTAGGAATCACGCACTGAAATCCGTGCAATCAAGAGTCCTTACTGGTAAAATCCTTTATAAATAAATAAAAAAATAAAAAAATAGTAAATACACTAAGTCCGATAAAGTTTGAAACACGAAATAATAATTTATTATCCCAAAAATAATTATCCAAAATAATGCAAATAAATGATATTCAATAAAATACAACAAAAAACACTGAAATCGGTCTGAAAACAAGAGTAAGAGGATGTATGGTCTATTTCTTATCCTGTAGTGCCACCTAGTGGCCGTTCATAAACATTACACTTTGGAGTACAGTATTTTATGAATTGTTTATAAGTTTGCTGATGGTTCCCGCCCACCTTGCACCATGTGACTCGCAGGGAGCCTTCCAGGAAGCAGCTCGCCGCGATCACACTGCGGCGGACAGCCAGGGAGCCAGGAGGAGGTGAGTAAACATCCAGCCCGAGTGTGGCTCGGGGTTACCCTTTGCGGTAGTGAAATTTAACCCCGAGTCACACTCGGGAATACCGGCAGAGAGGTTAAAGAAAAATCAGAAAAAAATATTTCGTTGAAAAGAAAAAAAAACTAATAATGCCTAAAAATACAGACTTTTTTGCTGCAAATGAAAAAAATAAAGAGATGAATAAATATTTAATAAAAACGGGAATATTTTTTACATTGAAACCTATGAGAATCGCCTGATTAAACCTGTCGAATGAAACCACTGAACATCAGGGCATTTCACTGCTGACATTTCTCTGCTGTTCGGTGTCTGTGAATAGATTAACCATTGCTTCTCTATTGGGATATCACAGCCTTCGAACAGGCACCGTATTTCACTGGCAATTCATCAATATTTGGCGAACTGCCTGCTTTCTGAATAGCCGATTGGGCACAAAATTGCACCGTATGGGGAAGCTCACTGTTCGGTGTAATTTCGTGGCCAATTCGGTGCTTTTTGAAAGAGCACTAAATGGTGAA
The DNA here is from genome assembly GCA_009667805.1 of Leptobrachium leishanense. Classification (NCBI taxonomy): domain Eukaryota; kingdom Metazoa; phylum Chordata; class Amphibia; order Anura; family Megophryidae; genus Leptobrachium; species Leptobrachium leishanense. The sequence continues at coordinate 5,510 of RXON01002499.1, forward strand.
TTTCATTGTACGGTGCAACTTTGCTATTCAGAGAGCTGTAAATTCTCCAAATACTGGCGAATTGACAGCTGAATACGGTGCAGTTCGCCTCAGATCACCACAATACATTGATCTTTGGCGGCCGTGAAATTGTCCCATAGAGAAGTAATGGTTAATCTATTCAGAGACGCTGAACTGCACTGAAATGTTTGCGGAATTCCCATTTTTTTCCCGATTTTTTCCGTGATTCAGTTCTACAGATTTAAAGAGGTGAAACCCATAAGATTCCATGTAAAAAAAATATTATTGTTTGTGTTATTAACGTTTATTCTTTTCAGTTCCAGCAAAAAGACTTATTTTTAGGTATTTTTATGGATTTCCTTTTATTAATTAATTTTTGATTCCCTTTTATTTTTTTCATAGCTTTATTTCAATCTGTAACAGACCATTTAATATATATATATATATTTTTTTTAATAGAACCTTTTATTATTTTCATGCATTTTTATTGTTTTAAACACTTTTAACCACTTGGCTGCTAAGGATGCGCTCAGCGCGTCCAGCCAAGTGGTGCCTAGGCTGCGGAGGACGTGCTGAGTGCGTCCTATCTTCGCAGCCCGCGATCGGCCGGTATTTCGGCCTCCCGGTGCGGACTGACATGGATGGATGTCGGCCAAGCCTCCGGGATCTCCCCCACATGGACGCGATGACATCCGTTTCAGGAGTTAACCCCTAGCTGCCACTTATGGTGGAGCTAGGGGGGCCCAACGACACCCCTATCTCCCGATCCGTGGCAGCTAAGGGTTAATGTGGAGCATGGCCTTTCCAATGATACCAAACATGACTATGTTAACCCTAAAGTAAAAAATTTTAAAATAAAAACATAAATAAAAATAAATAAAAATACAGTTTTTTAGTTTTGTTTTATTAATGCAGCAATATTGTTTCCTTTTCAATTATAATGTAAACAATGATGCTGCACTAACGATTTTTTCTATGGGGGGTTTGCTAAAAATCATGCAATTTCCCCCCAAAAAATGTAACGAGTCCCCATTTCTAATTCGTTTAACAAGCGCAGCTCATAGAAAATATAAACGCAAAGGCTCGGATGATAAAATGTGAAAAAAACGCTTTACACGCTGTAGATGATTGAAAATTCCAATTTTATTGAATTTTTTTTCTAATATTGAGGCAGGGCATGACGTATACAGATAATAATGACATATTATGAATCTGCCGAGTCTGCTGGAAAGAACGATATATAATATGTCTGGGTCATATAATAAAACGTGGCTTCAAATCGCGTTTAAACATGATGAGCAAAAGCGGTAAAAATGAGAATCAGCGCACAGGCGTGAAATGGGTCAGCAAAGAAGGGGTTAAAGAATAGCATTTTTTTTATTGAATGTCCACTTGGTATTCCTTGTTTTAGAGGTAATGGATGGTAGCTTGACCACGTCAAAAGGCTATCAGTAGCAGTAGGTTTTCTAAAGAGGGTTGTTGTTATCTTATTATCGTCTGTTTTATTGTTATATCCAGAAAATTTAAAGTATTTGCATTTGTTTCGCTTGTAAAGAATACGTTTACTTTGTTAGAGTTAAGAGGTTTGATAAACTCGTGAAATGTTTCTCGGGTGGAGGTCCAGACGATCATAACGTCGCCAATGTATCTCTTCAAGCAGTGTATAAATCGATTGAAATTGGCGGTCGATTCGTGAAATACTATTGATTCCGCTCGTTAACCTAAGTATAGGTTGGCGTATGTGGGGGCACAAGGTGTACCCATCACCGAACCGTGACATTGTAAATAATATTTACCCTCGAAAAGAAAATAGTTATGAGTAAGTGTAAGTTTTAAAAGATCCCGGATAAAGGTCATGAACTTTTGGGAGAAGTTATCATTTCTTTGAAGATACATCTCTACATGTTTTAAACCTTGTTCGCGAGGGATACTACTGTATAAAGATTCGACATCTAGTGCACATAGTAGTGATTGGGATGGAAGAGGAAGATCGTTTATAAGAGCTAAAGTATCTTTCGAGTCGTGAAGGAAGGAAGGTTAGAAACAAAGGGACGCAAAATTCGTGTCAACGAAAATACTGATGTTCTGTGCGAGGCTGTCATTTCCCGAGACTATTGGTCTGCCAGGAGGTGGGTTTTTACCCTTATGATAAAATGTATACTGTGAGGGATGAAGCCTGCCCATTAACCCTTAACGCCGCAGGACGTACAATTACACCCTGCATTAGGCGGGCTTTGATGCCGCAGGACATAATTGTAAGTCCTCTGCGTTTTCAGCCCCCCCGGGAGATACTCACCTCCTCCGGCGGCTCCCTCGCTGATCTGAGTCCCATGGAGTCAGATCGGCGGGGTTTCCTCCTCCGGCGCACTGACGTCATCGCGCCGGGGGCGCGACGACGTCAGTTTCAGGCGTCCCCCCCGCCGGAGCAGGGGAAGTGCCTGAAGGGGAGGGGGGGGTCCTTTGGATCCCTCTATCTCCCCATCGCCGGGGACCAGGGGACTGTGGCCAGTATCGCTGGAAGGGTCACAGCCTGACCTTTCCAGCGAAGTATGGGGGGTTAACCCCTTAGTTGCTAGGTCGCGACCGGGCACTAATTTGTGCCCGGTGGGGGCCGCCATCTTTGATGGCAGCCCTCACCTCTGGGTCCCCCCCGCTCAACTGACTCATCGCGCCATGCGCGATGATGTCAGTTAACCGGGGAACCCCCTAGCTGCAAAGGGATTTCCTATGGAAATCCCATAGAGGAGATAGGGGGGTTCTTTGAACCCCTTTATCTCCTGATCGGTGGCAGCTAGGGGAGTCATGTATGATATTGCTGGAAAGGCCGGAGCATGGCCTTTACAAGGATATTAAACATGACCATGTTATAAGTAAAATAAAAGTTTAAAAAAAGTAAAAATAAAAATAATAAAAAAATAATAAATTAAATAATGAAAAAATAAATACGTGTTTTTTTTTAATGCAGCACTATTGTTCACATTTCAATTATAATGTGAACAATGATGCTTCACTAATGATTTTTTTTTGGGGGGGTTAGCTAAAATCACGCAATTCACGCAATTTCACGCAAAAAATGGGTTCCCCGTTCTAATTTTTTTAACAAATCTAGCCCATAGCATATGACCGCAGAGCCTCGGATAATAAAATTTAAAAAAAAAACACTTTACACACTGTGGAAGATTGAAATTTTATTGAAAATTCACATTTATTTAATTTTTTTTACATATTTTGTTATAGCATTTTGGCAGGGCATGACCTATACATATAATAATTATATATTATTAATCTGCCGAGTCTGCCGGAAAGAACGATATATAATTTGTCTGGGTGGGATAATAATACGTGGCTTAAAAACGGTCAAAATGAGCTCAGCAAACTTCTACTTCCGAAACAGCGCCGAAGTTGTAAAATTACTCCCGTCCTTAAGGGGTTAATATATAAGTAAACCAAGGCATAGCTAAAGTAATACACAAGGCAATATATACTCTGACCGTTAACCCCTTCACAGCTGAGCCACTTCAATCCTCTGAAAAAAATAAAGTTAGGTTTTTATTTAATTATTTATGATTTTGCATTTTACACTGAATATAGTCATGGTCAGACTCTGCCCTTTCCAACGACTCCTCCATCGACCATTTGTGACGCACAGGGACGGAGATACAGCGGTCTGAAGGATGTGGGGGAAGCTGGATGCTGATCCTGAGGGGGGGCACATGGGGGGGCTAGGAATAACCCCTAATTTGCGCCCCTGTAGAGACGCCTATGTTTAAAACACACACACTGCATTATTCTGCAAATGTTCCTGAATTGACTCCAGAAATCCATCTGCAAGAACTAAAAAACGATTAAAAAACTTTAAATGCAGGAAAAAGTATCCAATATGACGGTTACATGGAAAAGCCTCCGAGTGGGGGCAAAATACCCTTTATATATCACTGTGACTGCCCCCACTGGGAGACTATTCCATGTATCTATTACCCTTTCTATATCACTGTTACTGCCCCCACTGGGAGACTATTCCATGTATCTATTACCCTTTCTATATCACTGTTACTGCCCCCACTAGAAAGCTATTCCATGTATCTACTACCCTTTCTATATCACTGTTACTGCCCCCACTGGGAGACTATTCCATGTATCTACTACCCTTTCTATATCACTGTTACTGCCCCCACTGGGAGACTATTCCATGTATCTACTACCCTTTCTATATCACTGTTACTGCCCCCACTGGGAGACTATTCCATGTATCTACTACCCTTTCTATATCACTGTTACTGCCCCCACTGGGAGACTATTCCATGTATCTATTACCCTTTCTATATCGCTGTTACATTACGGTAGGTATAGCGGCAAGGGAAACAGATTTAGGAATAAACCATTGTAAATGTGTATTTGCCGTCATAACCCCTGAAATGCCGGTAAAGTAAAGGGTTTTTCAAAAAGCGCTGAACTTTCCCCCTTTTGTACCGAATGAATTTCACAGTACGGTGCAATTTCGTGGCAATTCGGCTTTTCAGAAAGATGGCAATTCACTAAATATTGGAGAAATGCCAGTGAAATAAAGTGCAAGTTGCCGCAAGTCGTGGCAGTGAAATTAACTGTTTCTTCTCTATGGGACAATCTATTCAGAGAACGCCGAACTGCACTGAAAAGTTGTGGAAATGTCCAGATTTTCGGTGGTTTTGTTCGACAGGTTTAAACAGACGAATCCCATAGGTTTCAAAAAAAAATTCTCATTTTCATTATTTTTTTGGCAACCGTCTATTCTTTTTATTTGCAGTAAATGTTTTTTTGATTTGTTCCGGCATTTCTCAGGTTTTTTGTCGGTGAAATTTTTGATTCCCATATTTTGTAAAAGCCAATTTTTTTATTCTGTAACAGAACTTTTTATTACTTATAGGACTTTTTATTATTTTCATGCATTTTTTTTAAACGTGGTTTAAAATTGCAATTTTTTTTCTTTTCTCTACCCTCAGTGTGACGGTCGATCGGCTTTTTTCACCGGCTGACCGCTGGCATTCGGCATTATCTTCAGCGATTCGTCGGCTGTATTCGGCGGGTTTATTGACGGATCCCTTCGGCGCACTCTGTGAACCTTGCGGTGAAAGCTGAATTCAAAAACGAAGTCGGCAAATTTAACTCCTGAAATGCCGGAAACTGAATGGAAAATATAAACCAGTAACCAGCGCCGCATTAACCCCTGAAACGCCACAAAACTAGGAGAAAGCCTTGTGATTACCACACAGTGCGGCACACAGCCTCGCCAGTAACCCCTCAGATGCCATTACAGCAAGAACAAATGAAATACCCATAAAATGCCATAAAACAAAGGGAGAAAGTGTGAACCCTGTGTGAAAACAGCAGAATGTGTATTTAATGATTATTATTAATGTTATTAAAGGACCCCTGTGCCTCCTGGAATCCGATGCCCCCCAGGGGTGAAGAGCAGCAACTCCTTCCCAGATTCTATAGCTGGCAGGGGGGGGGTGAGACAGGGGGGGGGCTGAGACAGGGGGGGGCTGCCTCACTCACTCTCTCCCTGTGTGACTGACAGGGGGGCTGCCTCACTCACTCTCTCCCTGTGTGACTGACAGGGGGGGGCTGCCTCACTCACTCTCTCCCTGTGTGACTGACAGGGGGGGGGCCTGCCTCACTCACTCTCTCCCTGTGTGACTGACAGGGGGGGGGGGCCTGGTCGGGCGCCTCACTTGTTCCTGTGTCTGGCAGGTGGGGGGCAGCTGGGTCGGGGAAGCGTGTCACTCCCTTCCTGCTCCGTTGTGTGATGTCTGGGAGGGAGTGGGTGTCGGCGGCCATGCAGTTTCCTGGCTTGAAGCAGCAGCAATGCTAGTAGTTGTCAGTGCGGCTGCGCATTGTGTCATGTGACCGGTGTCGCAGCCTGCGTGACGTAGGTGTCGGTGTGTCCAGAGAAGCTGTGTTTGTCCTATAAATTGTAAAGAAGCTGTAGGGTTTTTGGGGAAAAGTGCTAATATGAAGATTAGTGCATCCCATGAAGAGAATGAGTATTTTTAAAAAGCAAAATTAAAGCTTCTCCAGAGCTGGACTCGAACCCTGTGACATGGGATCATCATTGCCCTGCACCTTCTCACTAGGCCACTGGAGAAGACTGCTTACAGCAGTTCAGAAAATGTATTTGACTCTTCATGCTGCTCCAACAGGAAGTGACATCACAGTCAAACTTTTGATTTCATTCAATAGCCTGTAGAAGGCCCCAGCTAAGACAGAGATTAAATGGATACTCTAGGCAACATGACCACCTAAGCTTTTTTAGGTGGTCATGATGATGCACTGAGTATTCCCCTACCTGTCCCCCCTCCCTCCGCTCAGCAGATCAGCGGAAAACAGCTGAGAGACGCGGAGGAGTTTTGCTCCGCCCTCCCAGCTGTCAGTCAGCAGAGCGGGAATCATATTTCCCGCTTCTGCCGACTTTTGCTGAAAGCGCAATGACGTCTCCAACTCGCCGCAGTAGCTGGCGGCAGCGGCTGAGGGTGTTGCGTCCTCTTGCGCGCAACACTAATCCTCAGAGGGAGCCGGGAGGAAGCCTGCCGATTGGCTGGCTTACGTGAGAGGCACGCATGCGCGCTTCTCACGTAAACCAGAAGGCAAGTCCGATGCAAGAAGGACGGGAGCGGAAGAGGAGGGAGGTGAGTATAAAAAAAAAAAAAGACGCCGCTGGAAACAAGTGGATTTTAGGGTAAGTATTACAGTTACACAAAAAAAAACTTTTTATTAATGGAATAGGGATAGATTAGGATAAAAAACCGGGGGGGGGGGGTTTGAGTAGAGTGTTCCTTTAAGTCCGGGGCATTTTGGGCTGAGCAGCACACCGCCCATAATCCAAATAAAACCAATCGGCCGCAGAACCAGGAGAAAAAAATTAATAAAAAACTGCTATTCTTTAACCCCTTCACTGCTGAGCCATTTCACGCCTGTGCGCTGACTCCCATTTTTACCGCTTTTGCTCATCATGTTTAAACGCGATTTGAAGTCACGTTTTATTATATGACCCAGACATATTATATATCGTTCTTTCCGCCAGACTCGGCACATTCACAATATATCATTATTATATGTATACGTCATGTCCTGCCTGAATATTAGAACAAAAAATGCAATAAAATTAGAATTTTCAAAAATTTACAAGGTGTAAAGTGTTTTTTTTTCACATTTTAACATGCGAGCGTTTACGGTTATATTTTCTATGAGTTGCGCTTGTTAAAAAAATTAGAAATGGGCAGTCGTTAAATTTTTTTGGGGGGGAAAATTACGTGTTTATGACAAACGCACCCCATAAAAAAATCGTTAGTGCAGCATTATTGTTCACATTAGTATTGAAATGGGAACAATATTGCTGCATTAACAAAACAAAAAAAACTGTTTATTTTTTATTTATTTATTTAAATTTTTTATTTTCATTTTTTCCCCCACAACTTTTTACATGGTCATGTTTGGTATCGTTGGAAAGGCAGCTCACACATGGGTATATATTACCCCCGGCAGCTCACACATGGGTAGATACTGCCCCCATCAGCTCACACATGGGTATATACTGCCCCCAGCAGCTCACACATGGATATATATTGCCTCCAGAAGTTCACACATTGATAAATATTGCCCCCAGTAGCTCACACATGGATATATATATTGCCCCAGTAGCTCAGACATTGATATATATTGCCCCAGTAGCTCACACAATGATATATATTGCCCCAGTAGCTCACACATTGATATATATTGCCCCCAGTAGCTCACACATGGATATATATATTTCCCCCAGTAGCTCGCACATTGATATATACTGCCCCCAGCAACTCACACATTGATATATATTGCCCCAGTAGCTCACACATTGATATATACTGCCCCCAGCAACTCACACATTGATATATATTTCCCCCAGCAGCTCACACATGGATATTTATTGCCCCCAGCAGCTCAGACATGGATATATACTGCCCCCAGCAGCTCACACATGGGTATATACTGCCCCCAGCAGCTCAAACATGGGTAAATATTGCCCCCAGCAGCTCACACATGGATATATACTGCCACCAGCAGCTCACACATGGGTATATACTACCCCCAGCAGCTCACGCATGGGTATATACTGCCCACAGCAGCTCACACATTGATATATACTGCCCCTGTAGCTCACACATTGATATATACTACCCCAGTATCTCACACATTGATATATATTGCCCCCAGTAGCTCACACATGGATATATACTGACCCCAGCAGCTCAGGGGCCCGGTTTTGTAAGGGGAGTTCCGACCATGGCGGCGCACTACCAAACCGCCTCGTCGGCAGCGCTCCAGCGTGCCTTCCTGGGCCCCACGTGCACCCTGAATTGACGCCGCGCATCATGTGAGGGGCGGCATCAATGCAGGGTGCACGTGGGGCCCAGGAAGGCACGCCGCAGCGCCGCCATCGAGGCGGTTTGGTACTGCGCCGCCGTGGCCAGAACGTCCCTTACAAAACCGGGCCCCTCACTGACCGGCGGGCCCTCGGGCAGCGCCCGAGTGCCCAATGGGTCAGTCCTCCCCCGAACACAATGGATTGTTTACACATGCCTTCTCATCTTAAAGGAATCTTCTTACAGCAGGGAGTATACAATCTACAGAGAGGGGGGTAGTCACAGAGGAGTACAATATAAAGACAGAGGACAGCTAATACAGAGATGTACACTATACAGAGAGAAGTACACAGAAACATTACAATAAACATATAAGGGAATATTAATATAACACAGACATCAGGTAATAGGGCACACAGAACAAACACTCTACCCTATATACAGAGACAACGAAATGCAAACAAAATAACTGCAAATAAACATTGGGGCGGCCGTTTCGTCACACCATCTACATCCGTCAAAAATAACATCAGTCACAGAAACGGACCGTGTGGCCACTACTGCATCTTCCGTCAGAACGTCCGTCCGTACTGCACGGACGCTCAGTCAGTAAAATTGCGCTTGTCTCACATCAGGCGAATCCCATAGGTTTCATTGTAAAAAATATTGCCGTTTTTATTAAATATTTATTCATCTCTTTATTCTTTTCATTTGCAGCAAAAACAGTCTATATTTTGGTATTTATTTGGGATTTATTTTTCAGCAAATTATTTTCTTTTATTTCTATTATTATTTAAAGGACTTCATATGTAATTTAAATGCAATTTCAAGCAGTAGTTTTTTTTTAAACACCTTTCATGGCTGCAGTCACACCAGCGCAATGAGCGCGTCCGTGTGACCGCACTTCCCTGCATATGTCGCAGCATTGTGACGGATCGCCGTGGAGGGCCACACAGGGTTGAGCGCGCACGAATTGCACACGCTACCATCAGATGTCAAAAAGCCCTCCCCGTCAATAAGCTGCAACGGATGCAGACGGGGCTACAAAGCGCAATCCTCGATAGGAGGATCGTGCTTTGCTGCGCTGAGCGCACTAACTCCACTCAGCGTGGTGATCACACGGGCGTCAGAGAGGAAGGAACATTCACTCTCACGGATGATCCTTCTGCTCTGAAAAAAAGCTTGTGTGTCAGGAGCTTAAGGCTAGGGTCAGACGAAAGCATTTTCCCCCGCGAACGTGAAAAAGTGCGTCCGAACGCATTGACGTATTTTTTCACGTAATGCGCAAAAACGGTCAGACGACGTGCATTGTCGGTCGTGATTTTGTACGGATCGTCAATAAAACTCTTTTTGCGTCTGGACGTAATGTAGGCTGGACATTAGCAGCGTCTGACATCTCCTAATCACGCAAACACGCCGCTATGCCGCAGCTGCGCACTCAGTACGTCAGTACTAGCGGTTCAGCGTTCTCTGAAAAATGCGTTCAAATTCCACTTGCGTTGCAAGGCCGGACTTTTGTGCGGCCGTACATCGTATATTGGCCGTCATTGCCCGTCATCTGCTGCTAGTGCGGCCGTAATTATGTGCGCCAGAACGCACGTTAAAAGTGCGCTGGTCTGACCCCAGCCAAAAATTTTCTGTTTTTTTTTCCCCTGTTTGGTGGCTGGTCGGCTTTTTCTGGCTGCATTTGGTGGTCCGTTCGAATTGGTCATCAGCTACGTTTGGCGGCTTGCAGGTGCAGAGTGATTTCAGTGGATCTTCGGCTGCGTTCGGCGGCTTGCGGCGGTTTGTTCCGCAGTTTGCGGCTGCGTTCGGCAGTTTGCACAGCGGGTTGCGTTGAGTATGTGACTAACTGGGGGTCAAATAATTATTTATTTATTCAGGGTGGAGGACAATAGATTTTCTTGAGGGGGAGGCAAATTATTATTGGTTTTATTGTTTCATGAGGGAGCCTTTCCTCAGTGAGCAGGATTCATACGCTGCAATTAATACTGTCGCAGAGAGGTGCTACCCCGCACTGTGTCGGATTATTACGCTGCATAATTTATACTGTAGAAAGGAGCATCCCCTCAGTGCGCAGGATTCATGTGCTGCATTAATTATACTGTAGCGAGGTTCTTCCCCTCAGTGTGCAGGATGTATAGGCTGCATTATATATAATGTAGAGGTGCTTCTCCTCAGTATGCAGGATTCATTTGCTGTATTAGGTTGAGGTCAGACGAGCGCACTATCTGCGAGCGTACAGATGTGTTTTCCAGCGTTGTGACGCTGCAACGGGGTTGGCCACACGTTGTTGCGCGCACACTCACACGTACGTTCCTTCCGCTCTTCAAAACCCTCGTCTGACCCCAGCCTTAGTTTTACGGTAGAGAGGTTCTTCATCACAGTGTGCAGAATTCATATGCTGCATTAATTATATTGTAGAGAGGTGTTTCCATCCAGTGTGCAGGATTCAAACGCTGCATACATTATGTTCTAGAGAGGTGCTTCCCATCAGTATGCAGGATTCATAGCTGCATAAATTATACCGCAGTGAGGTCCTTCCGTACGGTGTACAGGATTGCAAAGGCAAATGAAATACCCATAAAATGCCATAAAACGAAGGGGAAATGAATACTCAGTGTGAAAACAGCTGAATTTGTATTAATAAATTATTTTCTTAATAATCTTACATTGTATATGGTCATATCAGCTATCATTAGAAAGGGTAGACTCTGCCCTTTCCAATGACATATGGAACAACCTTTTGCGATGCCCAGGGACAGAGATACAGCAGTCCAAATGACCCCTGTGCCACCTGCAATCCAATGCCCTCTGGGGTGAAGAGAAGCAATTCCTTCCCAGTGTCTGTGTCTGGCAGGGGGTAGCAGAGACCGGGGGGGACTGCCTCACTCTCTCTGCATGTCTGGCAGATGTGAGGAAACTGGGTCGGGGAAGCACTTTACTCCTTTCTGCCACCTTGTGTAATGTCTCAGAGGTAGTGGATATGGGTGGCCAGGCAGTTCTTGGTTGTCCAGGCCAAACTAGGATGCTGTGTTCATTATTTTTCTTACACCTATATTTCAAAAATCAAAGATGTTATTGGTGTAAATGTTAGTATTTACAATCGTCGCAAGAAATATAAAAAAACACCTATTTTACCACTTTCTGAAAATCCAAGTGGGGGGGGGTAAAAAAAAGGGGTGGGATGAATATTTTAAACAGGATACCTATATCTCAAAAACCGAAGATGTTACAGGCGTGAAAATTGGTATTTACAATCTTGATCGGGAAAAAGCAGGCACTGCTTGGAAGGGCACAGCCTGCCCTTCCAAGCAGCGGCTGTCTTTAACCCCTAGGGGGCTGGATTGCAATATGGCGCTAACATGCACCGTATAGTGGTCCCCTCCCGGAGCTGGCCGACATCTTGGATGTCGGTCAATCTTCCGGGATATCCCCCTAACGACTGGTGTCAACATGCATAGCGCGATGGCGTCAGTTCTGCAAATAACCCCTTGCTGCCACCTCCAGTGGAGATAGGGGGTTCAATTTTTTTCTTGTTTTATTAATGCCCTCAATATTGTTCCCATTTCAATTATAATGTGAACAATGATGCTGCACTGCCGATTTTTTCTATGGGCGGCGTTTGCTAAAAACACGTAATTTTCCCCAAAAAAAGTAATGATTTTTTTAACAAGCGCACCCCATCAAAAATATAACCGCAAACGCTCGCATGTTAAAATGTGAAAAAAACACTTTACATGTTGTAAATTCTTGAAAATTCAAATTTATTGCATTTTTTGTTATAATATACAGACAGGACATAACGTATACATATAATAATGATATATTATGAATCTGCCGAGTCTCCCGGAAAGAACGATATCCAATATGTCTGGGTTGTATAATAAAATGTGACTTCATATCGTATTTAAACAAGATGAGCGAAACCGGTAAAAATGAGCTCAGCACAGAGGTGTGAAAAGGCTCAGCAGCGAAAGGGTTAAAGTGGTCAGGGTGGGTAGTGTGTCCTTTTTAAAATTATTTCATAAACAAATTGAGTGAGCGGAGAGACTGGAGAGGGAGTGAGTTTGAGCAAGAGACAGGACCTGAGTTTGGGAGGTAGTTTGCGAGGAAGTGCCCAGACATGAGGGAGGCAGGGAGGGTGGGGTTGTGGTATAGAGCTCCAAGTAGTGATAAAACACCAGTTACACACCTCTAACCACCCAGTGGCAGCGCCCCACAGTCTGTGTCATAGTTCTGCTACTGTCGTAAACTAAATAAAAACAAGCTGGTGAAATCCACCAAAACTAGAACTAAATCGTACGCAGTAACGGAGCCGTCACGTCTTCTCCAATCAGATCCAAAGTAGCATGAGGGTAATAATGTTAACACAGTCTAACTCTAAACAATGTGTGCTTTACACAGACCGATTAATCGACCAACCGATCAGTTGTCAACAATTTTCATTATCGATTCTCCTTATTATCGATTAGTTGTCAATTATTCGATTAGTTGTTTCAGCCCTAACATACTCACCTCTCCCATCGGGGTCCCGCAGTGGCCTGACTGTTTTGAAGTCACACCGTTCCATGGGACCCCTCCCGGTGCACTGATGTCATCATGCCGGCGATAGGGTCTGAATTAGGATTTGAATTCTCTTGTTATTTCCTTAACCCTTTCACTACCTGAATCGAGTTATCCGGATTTTGCAGTGTAATACATAGAAAAGCAATTATCTGTGTATTGAAAGTCATTTTCATGCCTTTTTAAAGTAAGATTAGTGTATTTTACACAGCGTTTTCTGACAAAGGAGGTGAGAGGGAGGGGGGGCGCTCTACACAGCCCGACCACTTTAAAGCTGTGAGTCTTCTAATAGCAGATCTATCATTAAAACAATGACACGAAGCTGAGACGCATTATAGAACTGACTTTAAACAACAATGTCAACATGTTAATATGAGACTTGTGCACAGAAAGACAAATTTGGATTGTTCAAATGGATTCAGGTGATAATTCCGGCTGCTTCGGTGAACCAGTTTTAGTTCGTGACGTGATCTGGTTCTTCTGAATTATTTTTTGATGAAATTGTTTTCAGGCGAGACGAATCACATTATGAAGTCCACTGGCAGTGCCTGGCAGCGTAAATGTTTAACCAGCGACACCTGGACAGCTCCTGCTAACCAGCTGCGAATGTAAAAGAGAAAAAGATTAAAACATATGGGCGAGGAATGGCCTCCGTAACACCCTATGCCCCAGCTCGCCATGTCAGTGACCGCCAGGGATCAAGTCCCAGAAAAAAAGTTGAGGAAACTCATCAGGGGTTATTCAATAAGAGCTGAAGTTGTCGCCGAATTGCCCCGAACTGTGATTTCCTCGTACGCTGCAATTGCATGGCAATTCAGGTATTCAAAAAGTTGACAATTCGCCAAAAATTGCGAATTGCCAGCAAAATATGGTGCAATTCGCCTCATATCACCACATTTCAGTGACCTTCGGCAGCAGTGAAATTCCCCATAGAGAAGTAATGGTAAATATAATAAGAGAATGCCGAAGTGCACCGAAAAGTGGGCGAAATGCCCAGATTTTGGGTGCTTCTGTTCGGCAGGTTTAAACAGGAGAATCCAATAGGTTTCAATGTGAAAAAAATAATGTTTTCATTATTCTTTTCATTTGCAGCAAAAAAGTCTATTTATTTATTTATTAGAATTTTTGGGCATTTTTTGGGATTTTTTTTAACGAAATTTTTGATTCCCATTTTTTTAAAATTCTGTAACAGACACTTTTATTACTTTTTATAGGACCATTCTTATTATTTCTTTGCATTTTCATTGTATTAAACGCCTTTTAAAAATTGAGTCTTATTTTTCACCCCCATTTGGAAACTGATTGGCTTTTATTGGCTGTGTTCGGTGGCTGATCATCGGCTGCGTCCGCCGATCTATTCATTTTATCGTCAGCTGCGTTTGCGGTCGGTGGGTTGATCGGCGGCAATCGGGGGACCTCTTCAGCACACTGTGGGGACCCTGCGGTGAGTGCTGAATTCAACACAGAGGCGGCATATGGAACTTGGCACCGTCACTGTGCTCTCTGAATAGCCCCTCTCTATATTTCTGTCCCCAAATTAAATTTAAAAAAATACTGCACAAACTGCATTCCCATGAGTTCCTGCTCCACCTGAGCCCTGGAGACACGCACTGGCGTCGTGAGGTGGGGGCAGGGGGGGCGGCCTGCACCAGGTGACACACGCACTTAGGGTAACACCGTCACCCTAAGGGCGGGTGTCTCACCCTGCGACGCAGTGTTCAGCTCCCTGCGAGCGTCCAAAGCTATGGAGCTTCGGCGCTCGCCTGGGGAAACCACGTCACCAGCCGAGTTCTCGCGAGATCGCGGCTGGTCACGTGGCTCCCCCAGGCGAGCGCCCAATCTCCATGCCACCGGACGCTCAGAGGGAGCCGAACACGCGGTGGCGGCAGGAGGTGAGCTGGGGCCTGGGGGCAGTATCCATGAGAGCTGCTGGGGCAATATCCATTAGAGCTGCTGGGGTATATCCTTGAGAGCTGCTGGGTCATATCCATGAGCTGGGGGCAATATCCATGAGAGCTGCTGGGGCATATCCATGAGCTGGGAGCAATATCCATGAGAGCTGCTGGGGCATATCCATGAGCTGGGGGCAATATCCATGAGAGCTCCTGGGGCATATCCATGAGAGCTCCTGGGGCATATACATGAGCTGGGGGTAATATCCATGAGAGTTGCTGGGGCATATCCATGAGAGCTGCTGGGGCATATCAATGAACTGGGGGCAATATCCATGAGAGCTTCTGGGGCATATCCATGGGCTGGGGGCAATATCCATGAGAACTCCTGGGACATATCCATGAGAGGTCCTGGGGCATATCCATGAGCTGGGGCAATATCCACGAGAGCTGCTGGGGCAAATCCATGAGAGCTGCTGGGGCATATCCATGCGCTAGGGGCAATATCCATGAAAGCTGCTGGGGCAATATCCATGAAAGCTGCTGGGGCAATATCCATGAGAGCTTCTGGGGCAATATCCATGAGAGCTTCTGGGGCATATCCATGAGAGCTGCTGGGGCATATCCATGAGAGCTGCTGGGGCATATCCATGAGCTGGGGCAATATCCATGAAAGCTGCTGGGGCAATATCCATGAGAGCTGCTGGGGCAATATCCATGAGAGTTGCTGGGGCCTATCCATGAGAGCTGCTTCGGGCATATCCATGAGAGCTGTGGCATATCCATGTGAGCTGGGGCAGTATCCATGTGTGCTGGGGGCATATCCATGAGAGCTGGGGCAATATCCATATGTGAGCTGGTCTGGGGCAATATATCCATGTGTGAGCTGGTCTGGGGCAATATATCCATGTGTGAGATGGTCTGGGGCAATATATTCATATGTGAGCTGGGGCAATATATATCCATGGGTGAGCTGCTGGGGGCAATATATAATTGTGAGCTGGGCAATATATCCATATGTGAGCTGGGACAATATATATCCATGGGTGAGCTGCTTGGGGCAATATATCCAGAGCTTCTGGGGGCAATATATAGCCATGTGTGCTTTCACTGCCTTCGAACAGGCACCGTACTTGCTGGCAGTTGGCAAAAATTTGTGTGAGCATATGAGAGAGCTCCACAGCAATAAACCTCACAGTAATGTGCGCTGTGTATGAGCATTCAGTGTTATATGGGAGTACTGATTTCTGAGTAAGAGTAGTTAAAAAAATCCATTAAACTCGGGGGTTGACACCATAAGTTACCGCACCGGGTGACACCAACCCTAGTGACGCCACTGGAGACACGACACAGCTTTGTTTCACAAATGATGCGTTATCCAAAAAAAATATTCACCGGCAATGTCTTTTCGTGTAAAACATACAATAAATACTGATGAGCTGAAAAAATGCATAAGGTGGAACACTGTCATGTATGTCTGTGCAAATATTCTCAATGTCAATGGTAGAGGATAGAGTGTTAAAACGTAATAGTGTATCGAAACTGCCTAAAGACACGGGGATACTGACGGACCTGCATTATTAATGCATTAACTTAAGAGGACCCTATTTCATTAAAGGGTCTCTTGTATATATGTGTCTTTGATCCCTTATTCACAGGTGGTCTATATTAGCAAAAGTTGCTATACTTGGGAGGATTGAACGTAAAAGCCCGTTTTTCCCCGGGATTCTGTAAATGGTTGCTATGTGTCTGATAAAAGCAAAAATCTATAAATAAAGAGACTTTTTACTGCAGAATATTATATTCAACAGTTTATTAGATTTTGAATTAAATCGGGAATATTTTTAACATTGAAGCCTATGGGATTCTCCTGAGTAAACCTGTCGAATTAAACCACCGAACACCAGGGCAATTCGGCATCTTTTCACTGCTGGTTTTTGTTCTCTGAATAGACGAAGCATTGCTTCTCTATTGGGGATTTCACTGCCTCGAACAGGCAACGAACATGCACCGTATGTGCAGGGAATTCGCTGACATTTAGCGAACTGCCTACTCTCTGGATAGCCAAATGGCCAGGATAGGTAACCAAACGCTGAATTTCACTGTTCGGTTACCTTTCGCCAGCAATTCGGATCTCTTTGAATAACCCATTATGTGTTAATCACAATGTTTTCCCCTGGTTTTGTGGCATTTCAGCGGTTAATGGGTATTCAAGATGCAGCATTGGGTACAGTTTTATATTTTCCATTACGTTACCGGCATTTCAGGGGTTAATGGGCATTAAACATGCTGTGCTGGATACTAGTTTACATTTTCCCTTAGGGGGTTATTCAGAAAGCAATGAAATTTCACAGAAATGTCGGTGCTCTCTCATTCGGCGCACTTCCGCGAGTTTAATTCGCCATCCTTGGGGTGAATTCAGCATTCGCCGCATGGTTCCCAAAGTGCGCCGAACGGGATCCGTCGATCAACCCGCGAAACTGTCGAATATATATTCAATAAGAAACTTATACGAGATATAAATATCAATCGTCTATACTTCTCAGAAATTCTCCTAAATTCTTTTAATTGCATGTGTTTTGCTTTAAAAAATATAACTAACCAAACAACTAGATAAAAACATATATATATTTATTACGTATACAAAAAGGTCTTAAATCTCAAAACTTGATCAAAGATTTATAAAACACAACATCATCCATCCATCAGCACATAGATTTCTAGCTCCCCAATAGATATGTCTCCTGTTAGTCACTGCATATATGATTAATATCATTTACCTTATCAGTTAGTAACTATACACAGATGGTTAATAAACATCTCTGCTTAAAGAAAAAAATTAACTTGTATTCCCAGCACCAGTTTAAAACAAGCTAGCAATCTTGTAGAGATATATGTATCTCTTTATGCTAAATGGATCAACAAAAGATGAGCTATCCCTTATTCTTTTTCTAGAATGATAAGTAATAAAAACTTATTTAGTGAATGCTACCCTAATAATGAGAATTAAGATTCTAATCTTCTGCTTTTTATATTGTAGTTATAAATCTCTTGCTTATTTACTTCAATCACAGTAACTTCCAAATTATATATATATATATATATATATATACCATTGCAACAAATACTTTAGGATAAAATCCTTTTATCAGATTCTTCCCATATTTCTATACTTCAGGTTAGAAATATGTCAGTCTCTGATCTAACAATAATCTGAGATAAATCTCAGTCTACATTCATTGCAATATATATTCACCTATATATATATATTTTACATTAATCCCACTTAAATTTGCTTCCCATACTTTACCTGTCCAATCTGGACTCAATGTTTCTGTAGTTACAGCAGCAATATTCTTTGGATATGATGTATTGTTTTAGAATATGTGAAAATTATATCTTTTATCATCTCCTTGGTATAAGTGAGAGATACGTCAATGCATGAGAGTTAGAATAGTGCATTCCCATGAGGGAAAGTTTAGGTGTGGTCCTAATTGAAGTGAGGTGTAATGTCCTGGAATCAATGCATTGTGTGTCCTGTCCTGGAATGATCTGAATGCTTACAACGAACAGTACATGGCCAGTTATAGTAGATTCCACGTCATTCTCTTATCTATCTCCTAATTTAAATATAATGTTTCTCTATGGGAATTCTCCATTTTATTCTTTAAAATGTAATATTTACTACACCTCAAGATGGCAGTGTTGCTTGTCACATAAAATTAGTAATATTTTAATTCTACTATATTTGAATTATATGACAGAGGTAAAAAATCAATCTCCATATCTTGTTTTGAACAAAGATCTCACAGACTTGTGTCTGTGGCTATCAAATTGTTATTTAAAATCTTCATTTCTATCCATTTCAAAGAATTTAAAGTACTTCTTTATCAGCTAGATTCCTTTGCAATTAGATCAGCAACTTACTGTTATGTTTGCCCTGGTTTTGGCTGTGCCCCATGGTGGTGAAGGGTCTTCATGTCTGTTTTTCCCCTGTGGTGTGTTTGGCCATGCTGTTTGGGGCTGTTCTGGGGTTCTTCTGATGTGATCTCCTGGACTGGGGTCACATGGCCCAATCATACAGACCCACTCCCCATAAATATCCCAGCAGCACAGAGTCTCATTGACGGTTTGTGGAGTTTGATGGTGGTTGTGTCCTGTTAGTTCCCTGTGCTGCTGCAAAGCATTCTTGTTCTAGTGCATTCTGGTTTTGACCTCGGCTGTGTTTCCTGACGATCCTTTTCTGCTGACTCCTGGTACTCTGTATGCTGATCTGTTGCCAACCTTGCCTGAACGACCATTCTTATATGTTTCATGTTTCATGTGTTTTGTTTGTCCTAGTTTAGTATAGTCTCCGAGGCCATTAAAAGGACCTCCTCAGTGCAGGTTGTTTTGTCTGTCTTGTTTATCCCTTGCCCTTCTTATTTATATTTATCTGTTAAATCTTTGTGAGAGTTTTTCTTAGAAGTATTCCCAGCATAGGGATTCCTTTAGTTTTCTCCTGGCCCTCCTGTTCCATGTGTCACTGTCTGGTTCCTGTATCATCCTGAAATGGTGTTCAGTTCAGGTCCTGTTTTGCCAAGAGTGTCAGTTTGTTGACTGCCCTGCAGCCTGCATAATTCATCTACTGTCATTCATTGTTCGTGTTTCTGAGCGTGTCCTGGGTTATCTGTCGTTCTTGAAACCATTGGAGCTTAGTGGTAATTCAGTCCTATTATTATTATTATTATTATTATTAGTCTTTATTTATAAAGCACCAGCATATTCCGCAGCGCTGTACAATAAGCACAGTATAGACAGGGTTACAATACATTGAACAACATTTGACAAACAGTACAGGAGGAGATGAGGGCCCTATTCCCGTAGGAACTCACAATCTGGGAGGGTTGGGGTTGGAAACAGGAGGAGAGGACTGTAAGGTGAGAGTGATTGATGGTTGCATCAGTGAGTTGGGTGGTAGGCTTCCCTAAATAGGAATGTTTTATGGGAGCGTTTGAAGGAAGATAAGTTAGGGGAAAGTCTGACAGTACGAGGGAGAGCGTTCCAGAGAGTGGGGGCTGCGCGTGAGAAATCCTGCAGTCTATCATGGGAAGAGGTGATGTGGGGAGAAGCTAGTCGCAGGTCACTGTTTGACCTTAGGGAGCGGGCTGGGGTGTATTTGGTGATTAGTGAGGACAGGTAGTGGGGAGCTGAGTTAGTGAGGGTTTTGTAGCTAAGGATAAGGATTTTGAACTTAATTCTGCAGTGGATTGGGAGCCAGTGAAGGGACTCGGAGAGGGGAGCGGCAGAGACAGAGCGGTGGGTGAGGTGAATTAGCCTGGCGGAGGCGTTCAGGATGGATTGTAGGGGGGAGAGGCGGGACAGAGGGAGGCCAGAAAAGAGATTATTGCAATAGTCGAGTCGGGAGATTACTTGGGCGTGTATGAGTTGTTTTGTGGTGACAGCAGTAAGAAATGGCCGAAATTCTGGAAATATTACGCAGTTGGTATCGGCAGGAGGAGGAAAGAGACTTGATGTGGGGGATGAAGGAAAGAGCAGAGTCAAGTGTAACTCCAAGACAGCGAACGTGGTTTGATGGGGAGATGGTGATACCCTCCACCATGATAGAGAATTCAGGAGGTCGGGAGGCATTGGAGGGAGGAATAAGTAGGAGTTCAGTCTTTGACATGTTGATCTTTAGGTGGTGGGAGGCCATCCAGGAGGAGATGCCAGATAAACAGTCACTGACTTTTGAAAGGACAGGGGGAGAGAGATCAGGGGTAGAGAGGTAGATCTGAGTGTCATCAGCGTAGAGGTGGTAATTGAAGCCAAAGCTATTAATGATTTTGCCCAGGGAGGAGGTGTAGATGGAAAAGAGCCGAGGACCAAGGACAGAGCCTTGAGGTACACCAACAGATAGAGGCAATGAGGAGGAGGAGTTACCAGCAAAGGACACACAGAAGGACCTGTTAGATAAATAGGAGTCGACCCAAGCGAGTGCAGTGTCACCGAGACCCAGAGAGTTGAGGGTCTGTAGAAGGAGGGGGTGGTCAACAGTGTCAAAAGCAGCCGAGAGGTCAAGCAGGATGAGAATAGAATAGTGGCCGTGTTTTTTAGCAGTTAAGAGGTCGTTGGTGACTTTGGTGAGGGCAGTTTCAGTTGAGTGTAGGGGACAGAAGCCAGATTGCAGCGGGTCAAGTAGGGAATTGGAGGACAGGAAGAGGGAGAGGCGGTTGAAGACTAGTTTTTCTAAGAGCTTTGATGTGAAGGGAAGCAGGGATACAGGGCGGTAGTTGGATGGAGAGTTGGGATCGAGGGATGGTTTCTTTAGTAAAGGGGTAACTAGCGCGTGTTTGAAGGCGGATGGAAAGGAGCCAGTGGAGAGAGATAGGTTGAAGATGTGTGTGAGAGCAGGGGTGAGGGAGGAGGAGAGGGGAGGAATTAGATGTGAGGGAATGGGGTCGAGTTTCATTCCAACTCCATTGTGGTGGTGTATAGAGCCAAACATGTTAGAATTGTTTCGTTGCCCAATATTTCTGGACCTGACTGTATACTTTAATTAACATAGTTATATAGTAATCGACAGGTTCCTAATGCAGCCCTATAATGGTTTCAAATTTCTGCTCTATCCCTAAGCAGTAAAGTCCATGATTTTCAGGAGACTTAAATAAGGTCCCAATAACAGATTATATAGAGGTTTGTCTCCAATAGAACCCTCCTATTAAACACAATATAGCAGGGATAGGGGTAAAAAGCCCTCGCGTGCACCAAGTAGGTGAGTGATAAAGGAATTAATTCCTGTTGTGTCCCTACTCACAAGTGCAGATTTCTGCTCTATCCCAGTTATAGATAGAAAACGTTATTAATGAAAAGAGGGTCTATTAGCAGCGTGATTAAAGATAAATATACATGATTAGATAGAAGTTAATAATAGGCTGAGTCAAGAAAACAGTAGAACAACCAAAAAACGGTGACTGTTAAAAAGCGTAAATACCCATCAAAATGGTACCGTGCTCGACGCACATTTTGCCGCTTGAGAAATGCGGCTTTGTCAGGAGCTCCTGCCTTCGAACAGGCACTTCATCAATATTTGGCAAATTGCCTACTTTCTGAATAGCCGATTGGCCACGAAATTGCACCGTATGGGGAAGCTCACTGTTCGGTGTAATTTCGTGGCCAATTCTGTGCTTTTAGAAGGAGTTCAACAAAAAAATATAATGACCAGCGAACAGACTAGAAGGATCAGTCACTGTTTATCTGGGAGCGGCAAAACCAATGGCAAAATTGCCTTTATTGAATGACTACGAGACACTCCCAAATACCAACTAAAAACAACAAATACACATTGGCATGGTGAAGGGAAAATAGAGATATAATAAGAAACGGATGATCAAAAGACTGCAAAAATATGGTATAAGTCCCAAAACCATGGGTATATGTAACAATCAATTGCAGAGTGACCAACAACTTCTAGGGGCTAAATTCCCAAACAAAAGGACCGCATCCAAAAGACAGGATGGAAAATAGGCACATAATGAGTCCAATCACATATGAGCTGCTGTCCCTAGAAATATTATTCAGATTCTGCTCTGACCCTCACCTAATGCTTACGAAACAAACAGCATTAAAATCAACAAGATTATACACTCAGCTCAACATATGTTTCGCCGGTGAAGACCGGCTTCATCTGGAGCGAAAATTGAATGGCTGCTAGGGATGCGCTCAGCGCGTCCAGCCAAGTGGTGCCTAGGCTGCGGAGGACGTGCTAAGTGCGTCCTATCTTCACACTCCGCGATCGGCCGGAATTTCGGCCTCCCGGTGCGGACTGACATGGATGGATGTCTTGGATGTCGGCCAAGCCTCCGGGATCTCCCCCACATGGACGCGATGACATCCGTTTCAGGAGTTAACCCCTAGCTGCCACTTATGGTGGAGATAGGGGGGCCCAACGACACCCTTATCTCCCGATCCGTGGCAGCTAAGGGTTAATGTTGAGCATGGCCTTTCCAATGATACCAAACATGACTATGTTAACCCTAAAGTAAAAATTTTTAAAATAAAAACATAAATAAAAATACAGTTTTTTAGTTTTGTTTTATTAATGCAGCAATATTGTTCCCTTTTCAATTATAATGTAAACAATGATGCTGCACTAACGATTTTTTCTATGGGGGGTTTGCTAAAAATCATGTAATTTCCCCCAAAAAAATGTAACGAGTCACCATTTCTAATTCGTTTAATAAGCGCAGCTCATAGAAAATATAAACGCAAAGGCTCGGATGATAAAATGTGAAAAAAACTCTTTACACGCTGTAGATGATTGAAAATTCCAATTTTATTGATTTTTTTTTCTAATATTGAGGCAGGGCATAACGTATACAGATAATAATGATGTATTATGAATCTGCCGAGTCTGCTGGAAAGAACGATATATAATATGTCTGGGTCATATAATAAAACGTGGCTTCAAATCGCGTTTAAACATGATGAGCAAAAGCGGTAAAAATGAGAATCAGCGCACAGACGTGAAATGGGTCAGCAAAGAAGGGGTTAAAGAATAGCATTTTTTTTATTGAATGTCCACTTGGTATTCCTTGTTTTAGAGGTAATGGATGGTAGCTTGACCACGTCAAAAGGCTATCAGTAGCAGTAGGTTTTCTAAAGAGGGTTGTTGTTATCTTATTATCGTCTGTTTTATTGTTATATCCAGAAAATTTAAAGTATTTGCATTTGTTTCGCTTGTAAAGAATACGTTTACTTTGTTAGAGTTAAGAGGTTTGATAAACTCGTGAAATGTTTCTCGGGTGGAGGTCCAGACGATCATAACGTCGCCAATGTATCTCTTCAAGCAGTGTATAAATCGATTGAAATTGGCGGTTGATTCGTGAAATACTATTGATTCCGCTCGTTAACCTAAGTATAGGTTGGCGTTTGTGGGGGCACAAGGTGTACCCATCACTGAACCGTGACATTGTAAATAATATTTACCCTCGAAAAGAAAATAGTTATGAGTAAGTGTAAGTTTTAAAAGATCCCGGATAAAGGTCATGAACTTTTGGGAGAAGTTATCATTTCTTTGAAGATACATCTCTACATGTTTTAAACCTTGTTCGCGAGGGATACTACTGTATAAAGATTCGACATCTAGTGCACATAGTAGTGATTGGGATGGAAGAGGAAGATCGTTTATAAGAGCTAAAGTATCTTTCGAGTCGTGAAGGAAGGAAGGTTAGAAACAAAGGGACGCAAAATTCATGTCAACAAAAATACTGATGTTCTGTGCGAGGCTGTCATTTCCCGAGACTATTGGTCTGCCAGGAGGTGGGTTTTTACCCTTATGATAAAATGTATACTGTGAGGGATGAAGCCTGCCCATTAACCCTTAACGCCGCAGGACGTACAATTACACCCTGCATTAGGCGGGCTTTGATGCCACAGGACGTAATTGTAAGTCCTTGGCGTTTTCAGCCCCCCCGGGAGATACTCACCTCCTCCGGCGGCTCCCTCGCTGATCTGAGTCCCACGGAGTCAGATCGGCGGGGTTTCCTCCTCCGGCGCACTGACGTCATCGTGCCGGGAGCGCGACGTCAGTTTCAGGCGTCCCCCCCGCCGGAGCAGGGGAAGCGCCTGAAGGGGAGGGGGGATCCTTTGGATCCCTCTATCTCCCCATCGCCGGGGACCGGGCGGCTGTGGCCAGCATCGCTGGAAGGGTCACAGCCTGACCTTTCCAGCGATGTATGGGGGGTTAACCCCTTAGTTGCCAGGTCGCGACCGGGCACTAATTTGTGCCCGATCGCGGCCTATTTCCGGTGGGGGCCGCCATCTTGGATGGCAGCCCTCACCTCTGGGTCACCCCGCTCAACTGACTCATCGCGCCATGCACGATGATGTCAGTTAACCGGGGAACCCCCTAGCTGCAAAGGGATTTCCTATGGAAATCCCATAGAGGAGATAGGGGGGTTCTTTGAACCCCTTTATCTCCTGATCGGTGGCAGCTAGGGGGTCATGTATGATATTTCTGGAAAGGCCAGAGCATGGCCATTCCAAGGATATTAAACATGACCATGTTATAAGTAAAATAAAAGTTTAAAAAAAGTAAAAATAAAAATAATAAAAAAATAAATACGTTTTTTTTTAATGCAGTACTATTGTTCACATTTCAATTATAATGTGAACAATGATGCTTCACTAATGATTTTTTTTTGGGGGGGTTTAGCTAAAATCACGCAATTTCTCCCCAAAAAAAAATGGGTTCCCCCTTCTAATTTTTTTAACAAATCTAGCCCATAGCATATGACCGCAGAGCCTCGGATAATAAAATTTAAAAAAAAACACTTTACACACTGTGGAAGATTGAAATTTTATTGAAAATTCACATTTATTTAAATTTTTTACATTTTTTGTTATAGCATTTTGGCAGGGCATGACCTATACATATAATAATTATATATTATTAATCTGCCGAGTCTGCCGGAAAGAACGATATATAATTTGTCTGGGTGGGATAATAATACGTGGCTTAAAAACGGTCAAAATGAGCTCAGCAAACTTCTACTTCCGAAACAGCGCCGAAGATGTAAAATTACTCCCGTCCTTAAGGGGTTAATATATAAGTAAACCAAGGCATAACTAAAGTAATACACAAGGCAATATATACTCTGACCGTTAACCCCTTCACAGCTGAGCCACTTCAATCCTCTGAAAAAAATAAAGTTAGGTTTTTATTTAATTATTTATGATTTGCATTTTACACTGAATATAGTCATGGTCAGACTCTGCCCTTTCCAACGACTCCTCCATCGACCATTTGTGACGCACAGGGACGGAGATACAGCGGTCTGAAGGATGTGGGGGAAGCTGGATGCTGATCCTGAGGGGGGGCACATGGGGGGGCTAGGAATAACCCCTAATTTGCGCCCCTGTA
This sequence comes from Leptobrachium leishanense, assembly GCA_009667805.1. NCBI lineage: Eukaryota > Metazoa > Chordata > Amphibia > Anura > Megophryidae > Leptobrachium > Leptobrachium leishanense. The sequence continues at coordinate 31,249 of RXON01002499.1, forward strand.
GAGACGCCTATGTTTAAAACACACACACTGCATTATTCTGCAAATGTTCCTGAATTGACTCCAGAAATCCATCTGCAAGAACTAAAAAACGATTAAAAAACTTTAACCCCTTAGTGACCGGGCGGTTTTACACAAATCCGTCCGTTCGTGACCGCAGCTGTTTTTATGTTTCTGCGCTCTTAGAGTTTACGTCAAATTTTCCTCTTACTCGTTTATGTAACCCACACATATTTTACACTGTTTTTCTCGTCACTAAATGGACTTTATAAAGATACCATTTTTTTCATCATTTCATATAATTTACTATAAAAAATATTGTGAAATATGACACAAAAATTGAAAAAACACCACTTTTTCGAACTTTGACCCCCAAAATTTCTTATGTATCAACAACCGTCAAAAAAAATTTATTCCTTAGTAGTTTCTAAATTTAGTACTGAGTTTAGCAATACCCAATGTTTACATATTCCTCGCTTTTTTCCTTATTTTATGCAACAATAAGTGCAAGTAGCACTTTGCCATTTCCAAAGAGTTTATTTTCAAAACTAGTGATAGTGACATTGTAACACTGATATCTGTCACTAATTCCTGAATAACCCTCCACATATACATATTTTTTAAAGTACACAAATCAAGGTATTAAACTTGGGGTATTTTGACTCTTTCCATGCAAACCATTTTACCACAAATCTATGCCAAAGTTTGAGAAAAAAAAAAATTTGGTGATTTTTTTTTTTTGAACGCAATTTAAGAATACATGTACTGTGAACTTTAAGGTTTACTGCCAAAAAGCACCCCAAAATATGTTCAGCAACATCTTCTGAGTAAATTGATACCACCCAAGTATAGGTATGTCGGGTCATTTGGGGGCTAAAAGGCCTTATTTGGGGGGTGCGCATTTCAGTTTTCCAACTTGGAATTTTCACATTTCGTCATCATGCACCCATGTCCTATTTGGGACATTTTTGAAGCCGGCCAAAGTAATTTACCCCCATCAAACCATATATTTTTAGAAAGGGCACACCCTAGGGTGCTTCAAAGAGTTGTATTTTAACACTTTCCATGCACTAGCTCTTTGTCAAACTTTCAGGTAGTCACTTTTTGTGTTATTTTTTCACACACATTGTACTTTAGGCATGAATTGTCAAATCCAGTTATGGGTTACTGCCAAAAAACACCCCAAAATATGTTCAGCAACATCTTCTGAGTAAATTGATACCACCCATGTATAGGTATGTCGGCTCATTTGGGGGCTAAAAGGCCTTATTTGGGGGGTGCGCATTTCAGTTTTCCAACTTGGAATTTTCACATTTCGTCATCATGCACCCATGTCCTATTTGGGACATTTTTGAAGCCGGCCAAAGTAATTTACCCCCATCAAACCATATATTTTTAGAAAGGGCACACCCTAGGGTGCTTCAAAGAGTTGTATTTTAACACTTTCCATGCACTAGCTCTTTGTCAATCTTTCAGGTAGTCACTTTTTGTGTTATTTTTTCACACACATTGTACTTTAGGCATGAATTGTCAAATCCAATTATGGGTTACTGCCAAAAAACACCCCAAAATATGTTCAGCAACATCTTCTGAGTAAATTGATACCACCCATGTATAGGTATGTCGGGTCATTTGGGGGCTAAAAGGCCTTATTTGGGGGGTGCGCATTTCAGTTTTCCAACTTGGAATTTTCACATTTCGTCATCATGCACCCATGTCCTATTTGGGACATTTTTGAAGCCGGCCAAAGTAATTTACCCCCATCAAACCATATATTTTTAGAAAGGGCACACCCTAGGGTGCTTCAAAGAGTTGTATTTTAACACTTTCCATGCACTAGCTCTTTGTCAATCTTTCAGGTAGTCACTTTTTGTGTTATTTTTTCACACACATTGTACTTTAGGCATGAATTGTCAAATCCAGTTATGGGTTACTGCCAAAAAACACCCCAAAATATGTTCAGCAACATCTTCTGAGTAAATTGATACCACCCATGTATAGGTATGTCGGGTCATTTGGGGGCTAAAAGGCCTTATTTGGGGGGTGCGCATTTCAGTTTTCCAACTTGGAATTTTCACATTTCGTCATCATGCACCCATGTCCTATTTGGGACATTTTTGAAGCCGGCCAAAGTAATTTACCCCCATCAAACCATATATTTTTAGAAAGGGCACACCCTAGGGTGCTTCAAAGAGTTGTATTTTAACACTTTCCATGCACTAGCTCTTTGTCAATCTTTCAGGTAGTCACTTTTTGTGTTATTTTTTCACACACATTGTACTTTAGGCATGAATTGTCAAATCCAGTTATGGGTTACTGCCAAAAAACACCCCAAAATATGTTCAGCAACATCTTCTGAGTAAATTGATACCACCCATGTATAGGTATGTCGGCTCATTTGGGGGCTAAAAGGCCTTATTTGGGGGGTGCGCATTTCAGTTTTCCAACTTGGAATTTTCACATTTCGTCATCATGCACCCATGTCCTATTTGGGACATTTTTGAAGCCGGCCAAAGTAATTTACCCCCATCAAACCATATATTTTTAGAAAGGGCACACCCTAGGGTGCTTCAAAGAGTTGTATTTTAACACTTTCCATGCACTAGCTCTTTGTCAAACTTTCAGGTAGTCACTTTTTGTGTTATTTTTTCACACACATTGTACTTTAGGCATGAATTGTCAAATCCAGTTATGGGTTACTGCCAAAAAACACCCCAAAATATGTTCAGCAACATCTTCTGAGTAAATTGATACCACCCATATATAGATTTGTTCTGTTGTTTTTGGGGTGCTACGCCAATCTTTGACATGTGCTTGTCAATTTTCTAATTTGACATACAGTATCTTCTTTGCTTATCTTCTTTTTAGGGGCCTTTTTACATACCCCAGTTTTATGAACGTGCATATATTTGGTAAGCTAACACCCCAAAGTATTGTAAATGGAGTGTTTTTATGCTATGGATGCATCCGTTTGCTCCAAACAAATTAGATACTGTTTGGTGGTCATTTTTCATTTTCACACCCACATCAGTTTTGGACTGTGATTTAGGAGACACTGTTGTTTTTTACTGCATGAAAACTCTCCAGGTTGTTTTCTGCAAGGTCTCCTGAGTACACCCATGCCCCCCATGCATAGGTTTGCCAGGATTTTGGGAAGGTTCAAATACAATTTTTATGACTTTGTCATTGGAGTTGAAATTGAGATTATTTCTTCAGCTAGGCCTAGCTTTGGTTTTGGGTCTACCGCATACCCCAGTTTGAATTATTGCCAGAAAATTGTTTATATTTGTTATGTTGACACCCCAAGGTATTGCATATGGAGTGCTTTGATGCCATGGATGCAACGGTTTTAGCCCAAAACATTTGAGAAGGTGTGTGGCGGTAATTTTTCAATTTTCAGATTTTTACGCCCACAGTAGTTTTGGACTGTGATTTAGCAGACACTGTTGTTTGTTACTGCATGAAAACTCTCCAGGTTGTTTTCTGCAAGATCTCCTGAGTACACCCATGCCCCCCATGCCTAGGTTTGCCAGGATTTTGGGAAGGTTCAAATACAATTTTTATGACTTTGTCATTAGAGTTGAAATTGAGATTATTTCTTCAGCTAGGCCTATCTTTGGTTTTGGGTCTACCGCATACCCCAGTTTGAATTATTGCCAGAAAATTGTTTATATTTGTTATGTTGACACCCCAAGGTATTGCATATGGAGTGCTTTGATGCCATGGATGCAACGGTTTTAGCCCAAAACATTTGGCAACAAGGTGTGTGGCGGTAATTTTTCAAATTTCAGATTTTTACGCCCACAGTAGTTTTGGACTGTGATTTAGGCTAGGGTCAGACGAGCGTAGTGTTCACGTCCGTGATCGCGCCTAAAAGTACGTCCGTGATAGCATGACATAAAGTCCAATGGAGCCCGACACACGAAGTACGTCCGCACTGAACTGCGGACGCACAACGGCCGCGGCCCACGGACGCAAGGCAGGCAAGAACGTAGAACCGCTAGAACGGCCGCACAAAGTGCGCTGCGTCCGCAACGTCTGCATAGCTTTGTGTGTGAGTGATGGAACGTGGTCAGACGGACTGCATTTATACGTCCTGCATTTTTCACGGACAAAATGGTTTTGCAATTGAATTTATTGTCCCTCCTACATCTGTCAAAAAATAAATGTCAGTGAAAAAACGGACTGTGTGACCACTACTGCGTCTTCCGTACTGACGATGTCCGTACTGCACGGACGTACAGTCCGTAGAAATCACGCTCGTCTGACCCTAGCCTTAGCAGACACTGTTGTTTGTTACTGCATGAAAACTCTCCAGGTTGTTTTCTGCAAGATCTCCTGAGTACACCCATGCCCCCCATGCATAGGTGTGCAAAGATTTTGGCAAAATACAGCACCAATTGTAGAACATAAAAATGTACGAATAAAATGTAAAAGTCTGGTGCCTGTCAAACTGGGGATGCTCTCTAGGGGAGCACAGGCTGTTGTCACTGAAGTGCATGAAACGCAAAATGTTTTCATACCTTCTACGTGACATTGATTGGAGGTAAATGGGGGTAGAGCAGATGGGGCTACTGCTCCAGCAGGAGCGAATTGAGGGCTTCTTTATGATGCCCTCAGCATAGTAAGTGCCCAGAATTTCAGAAATTCTGGCACATCTAGCGGGGTCCATTGCTGCCTTGCCAAGTAGGAGTCTGGCTTCGCAGCACAATGCTGATGGGCATACAGATTTGATTGGGCCACGATGTGGCCCAACAAATCATCCCCCATAAACACCTGCAAAAACTGTGTGGCGGTAAATCCTGCAACATCAATATTGATGCCAGGATTTGCCGTGAAAGGAGGGATATCTGGCCTCTGGCGATGAGGCACTACCCACTCCTCAGCTGGAGCTGTGCGTCTCCTGCTGGCAGGTGGTGACCCAGGATCTGCATCAGAAACATCACTAGATACATCAGCCAGCATAGATAATGTATCTAGCGACGCCTCTGAGCAGTTAGCGGGGTCGAAATGAGGGTCTGAGTCTGACGCAGATGCCTCAGATTCTGACGCCAGGATGGCATATGCCTCCTCGGCGCTGTACACCCTCTCAGACATTATATATAATAGATTATAAAATTTTATAATTATTATATATATATAAGCGGATTGTTGGTTCTTAGAAGAACCGTTGGGTTTCACAAGAAAATACAAATAAACACCTAAATCTCTCTAAATCCCTCTAAACCTGCCTCAATTCTTCTAAATCTCCCTAAAATCTCTCTAAATCTGCCTCAATTTTTCTAATCTCACTAAATCTCACTAAAATCTCTAACCTGTCAAATCTGATCTCTCTCTCTCGCTCACCAAAACACAAGTGAGGAGAGGGAGGGAGAATCACAGAGGTCAGAGCCAATATTTACAAAATATTGGCCTGACCTGACAAATTAGAAATTTTATTTTGATTTTTTCTAACTTCTGATTGGATGTTGCTAGCCTGCCTCTCTGATGAGGCAGGCTAGGAACATCCCACTCAGTCCCAAGATGACCCTGCCCTTAGAACCCTAACCCTACCCCTGACCCTGCCCTTAGAACCCTAACCCTACCCCTAACCCTAACCCTACCCCTAACCCTACCCCTACCCCTAACCCTACCCCTAACCCTACCCCTACCCCTAACCCTAACCCTACCCCTAACCCTACCCCTACCCCTAACCCTACCCCTAACCCTACCCCTACCCCTACCCCTAACCCTAACCCTACCCCTAACCCTACCCCTACCCCTACCCCTACCCCTAACCCTAACCCTACCCCTAACCCTACCCCTAACCTACCCCTAACCCTAACCCTACCCCTAACCCTACCCCTAACCCTACCCCTAACCCTAACCCTAACCCTACCCCTAACCTACCCCTAACCCTACCCCTAACCCTAACCCTAACCCTACCCCTAACCCTAACCCTACCCCTAACCCTAACCCTACCCCTAACCCTAACCCTACCCCTAACCCTACCCCTACCCCTAACCCTAACCCTAACCCTACCCCTAACCCTAACCCTAACCCTAACTGTCAGTTTATTTTATTTATTTTTCTTTTTTTACACTTTTTTTACACACTTTTTTTTTACTTTTTTTTACACTTTTTTTACACACTTTTTTTTTACTTTTTTTTACACTTTTTTTTTCTCTGCTGGGTGCCTTGATCCCTCGAGGCACCCAGCAGAGCACCTGATCACTGAAGTGATCGATTTTGTACTGAGTGCCACGATACCTCGTGGCACTCAGTACTTCCTGCCGCTACCGGAAGTGATCGCTCGGGGGAGCGATCACGGACGGACCGGCGGCAGGTAAGTATATTACAAGGATGCCTCGATGTCGAGGCATCCTTGTAATATGCTCAGAGCAGCTGGAAGCGATCCGATCGCTTCCAGCGCTCTGTAGAAGTGCCGGGCACCTCTCCGGTGCAACCGGATGTAGATCGCTCCCGGGGAGCGATCACATGGTGCCCCGGCACTTCTAACGGCCATTGCACGGATGCCTGGACTCCCAGGCATCCTGCAATGGCGTTTGAGCTGCTGGAAGCGATCCGATCGCTTCCAGCAGCTCAAAAACGGCAGGACGTACCATGTACGTCAGCGGGTCTAAGAGAGACCCGCTGCAATGACGTACATGGTACGTCCGAGGTCCTTAAGGGGTTAAATGTAGGAAAAAGTGTCCAATATGACGGTTACATGGAAAAGCCTCCGAGTGGGGGCAAAATACCCTTTCTATATCACTGTGACTGCCCCCACTGGGAGACTATTCCATGTATCTATTACCCTTTCTATATCACTGTTACTGCCCCCACTGGGAGACTATTCCATGTATCTATTACCCTTTCTATATCACTGTTACTGCCCCCACTGGGAGACTATTCCATGTATCTACTACCCTTTCTATATCACTGTTACTGCCCCCACTGGGAGACTATTCCATGTATCTATTACCCTTTCTATATCACTGTTACTGCCCCCACTGGGAGGCTATTCTATGTATCTATTACCCTTTCTATAACGCTGTTACATTCCGGTAGGTATAGCGGCAAGGGAAGCAGATTTAGGAATAAACCATTGTAAATGTGTATTTCCCATCATAACCCCTGAAATGCCGGTAAAGTAAAGGGTTATTCAAAAAGCGCTGAACTTTCCCCCTTTTGTACCGAATGAATTTCACAGTACGGTGCAATTTCGTGGCAATTCGGCTTTTCAGAAAGATGGCAATTCACTAAATATTGGAGAAATGCCAGTGAAATAAAGTGCAAGTTGCCGCAAATCGTGGCAGTGAAATTAACTGTTTCTTCTCTATGGGACAATCTATTCAGAGAACGCCGAACTGCACTGAAAAGTTGTGGAAATGCCCAGATTTTCGGTGGTTTTGTTCGACAGGTTTAAACAGACGAATCCCATAGGTTTAAAAAAAAATCTCATTTTCATTATTTTTTTGGCAACCGTCTATTCTTTTTATTTGCAGTAAATTTTTTTTGATTTGTTCAGGCATTTCTCAGGTTTTTTGTCGGTGAAATTTTTGATTCCCATATTCTGTAAAAGCCAATTTTTTTATTCTGTAACAGAACTTTTTATTACTTATAGGACTTTTTATTATTTTCATGCATTTTTTTTAAACGTGGTTTAAAATTGCGATTTTTTTTTTTTCTTTTCTCTACCCTCAGTGTGACGGTCGATCGGCTTTTTTCACCGGCTGACCGCTGGCATTCGCATTATCTGCAACGATTCGTCGGCTGTATTCGGCAGGTTTATTGAGGGATCCCTTCGGCGCACTCTGTGAACCTTGCGGTGAAAGCTGAATTCAAAAACGAAGTCGGCGAAATTAACTCCTGAAATGCCGGAAACTGAAGGGAAAATATAAAACAGTAACCAGCGCCGCATTAACCCCTGAAACGCCACAAAACTAGGAGAAAGCCTTGTGATTACCACACAGTGCGGCACACAGCCTCGCCAGTAACCCCTCAGATGCCATTACAGCAAGAACAAATGAAATACCCATAAAATGCCATAAAACAAAGGGAGAAAGTGTGAACCCTGTGTGAAAACAGCAGAATGTGTATTTAATGATTATTATTAATGTTATTAAAGGACCCCTGTGCCTCCTGGAATCCGTTGCCCCCCAGGGGTGAAGAGCAGCAACTCCTTCCCAGATTCTATAGCTTGGGGGGGGGCTGAGACAGGGGGGGGCTGCCTCACTCACTCTCTCCCTGTGTGACTGACAGGGGGGGGCTGCCTCACTCACTCTCTCCCTGTGTGACTGACAGGGGGGGCTGCCTCACTCACTCTCTCCCTGTGTGACTGACAGGGGGGGCTGCCTCACTCACTCTCTCCCTGTGTGACTGACAGGGGGGGGCTGCCTCACTCACTCTCTCCCTGTGTGACTGACAGGGGGGGCTGCCTCACTCACTCTCTCCCTGTGTGACTGACAGGGGGGGCTGCCTCACTCACTCTCTCCCTGTGTGACTGACAGGGGGGGGCTGCCTCACTCACTCTCTCCCTGTGTGACTGACAGGGGGGGGCTGCCTCACTCACTCTCTTCCTGTGTGACTGACAGGGGGGGGCTGTGCAGTTTCCAGGCTTGAAGCGGACGCAATGCTAGTAGTTGGCAGTGCGGCTGCGAATTGTGTCATGTGACCGGTGTCGCAGCCGGCGTGACGTAGGTGTCTGTGTGTCCAGAGAAGCTCAGTTTGTCTTAAAAATTGTAAAGAAGCTGTAGGGTTTTTAGTGAAATTAAGTGCTAATATGAAGATTAGTGCATCCCATGAAGAGAATGAGTATTTTTTAAAAATTAAATACAGCAAAAGATATTAGCTCCCCTGACGGGGTTCGAACTCTGAGCATTTGGCACTTTGGTCCATGCGAACATTCTCATTGCCCCTGTTACAGAATAAAATAAAGTTATTAAAAAAACGGAATAAAAATGTTTGCCTAAAGAAATCCAGAAAAATACCTAAAAATAAGTATTTTTCCTGGAACTGAAAAGAATAAACGTTAATAATACAAACGATAATATTTTTTTTACATGGAATCTTATGGGTTTCACCTCTTTAAACTTGTAGAACTGAATCACGGAAAAATCGGGAAAAAATGGGAATTTGGCAAACATTTCAGTGCAGTTCAGCGTCTCTGAATAGATTAACCATTACTTCTCTATGGGACAATTTCACGGCCGCCAAAGATCAATGTATTGTGGTGATCTGAGGCGAACTGCACCGGATTCTGCTGTCAATTTGCCAGTATTTGGAGAATTTACAGCTCTCTGAATAGCTGAACTGCACCGAAATTGCACCGTACAATGGATTTAACCATTTAGTGCTCCTTCAAAAAGCACCGAATTGGCCACGAAATTACACCGAACAGTGAGCTTCCCCATACGGTGCAATTTCGTGGCCAATCGGCTATTCAGAAAGTAGGCAGTTTGCCAAGTATTGATGAATTGCCAGTGAAATACAGTGCCTGTTCGACGGCAGGAGTTCCTGAAAAAGCCGCATTCCTCAAGCGGCGAAACTCTTAGTCATTCAATAAAGGCAATTTTGCCATTGGTTTTGCCGCTCCCAGATAAACAGTGACTGATCCTTCTAGTCTGTTCGCTGGTCATTATATTTTTTTGTTGAACTCCTTCTAAAAGCACAGAATTGGCCACGAAATTACACCGAACAGTGAGCTTCCCCATACGGTGCAATTTCGTGGCCAATCGGCTATTCAGAAAGTAGGCAATTTTCCAAATATTGATGAAGTGCCTGTTCGAAGGCAGGAGCTCCTGACAAAGCCGCATTTCTCAAGCGGCAAAACGTGCGTCGACCACGGTACCATTTTGATGGGTATTTACGCTTTTTAACAGTCACCGTTTTTTGGTTGTTCTACTGTTTTCTTGACTCAGCCTATTATTAACTTCTATCTAATCATGTATATTTATCTTTAATCACGCTGCTAATAGACCCTCTTTTCATTAATAACGTTTTCTATCTATAACTGGGATAGAGCAGAAATCTGCACTTGTGAGTAGGGACACAACAGGAATTAATTCCTTTATCACTCACCTACTTGGTGCACGCGAGGACTTTTTACCCCTATCCCTGCTATATTGTGTTTAATAGGAGGGTTCTATTGGAGACAAACCTCTATATACTCTGTTATTGGGACCTTATTTAAGTCTCCTGAAAATCATGGACTTTACTGCTTAGGGATAGAGCAGAAATTTGATACCATTATAGGGCTGCATTAGGATCATTCCCATAATCCCTCAGCGCCTGTCCTCTGTCTCCTGCGCCCTCTGGAACGCTCGCTCTGTGTGCAACAAACTCACAGCCGTCCATGACCTCTTCCTTTCAAACTCCTTCAACCTCCTAGCTTTAACTGAAACCTGGCTAACTCCCTCTGACACGGCCTCCGTTGCTGCTCTCTCACATGGCGGTCTACACTTCAGCCATACCCCCAGACCGGGTGAGAGAAATGGTGGCGGGGTCGGAATCCTGCTCTCTCCCACCTGCACCTACCAGCATCTCCCTCCACCCCCATCCCTCTCCTTCTCCTCCTTCGAGACACACTGCATCCGCCTGTTCTCTCCTCTGGCTCTCAGGGTGGCAGTCATCTACCGCCCACCGGGACCAACCTCCCAGTTCTTTGACCACTTTGCTACCTGGCTTTCTCACTTCCTGTCTTCTAATCTTCCATGCCTAATTCTCAGGGACTTCAACATTCCCATTGACGATCCTTCCGCCCCTGCTGCCTCCAAACTTCTTTCACTCACGTCCTCCCTTGGACTCACACAATCCTCCCTACCCACCGCGATGGTCACGCTATTGACCTTGTCTTTTCCAACCTCTGCTCCATTTCTGAGTTCAATTGTCGCCCTTTCCCCATCTCTGACCACCACCTTCTCTCTTTCAACCTATCTGGACTTCCTAAACACCCTGCTCCCCCACCCCGCACACACACTCGCAGAAATCTACATGCTGTGGACCCCCATCAATTCTCCAACCTACTTCACCACCTCCCTCATACCTCATCCTCCACCTTCCCTGATGCTGCCACTAATCACTACAACACTACTCTTATCTCTGCTCTAGACACTCTTGCTCCTCTTCGACTCTGTAAGGCCCCACGCCGCCAGCTTCAGCCCTGGCACACCCTCCAGACTTGCTACCTGCAAAGATGCTCCCGCACTGCAGAGCGTGCCTGGAGGAAATCCCGCTCTGAAGCTGATTTTGTTCACTTCAAGTTTATTCTCCGGTCATACACCTCTGCCCTCCACTTGGCCAAACAATCCTTCTTCTCATCTCTTATTTCTACGCTGTCCTCCAAACATTCAAATGTTTGTAGCCATCTTGTCTAATCATATATCTATATTCTTATATGAAACAAATCTTTCCTTTCTCAATTTTTATCCTAGTTTTAGAAATGAGCTCAAAGATTTTATTTGAAGAGTTCATTGCTAGGTGAACCATAAGAGTTATGTGTGTTTTTATAATCGATAGAGATAAAATGTCTTTGTATGGCTGAGCCTAGTGTCAGACACGACAGACAATTTATAGGTTTGTTTTCCTTGTATTAAAGATATTTTCTTTCCTGGTATAGAAATATAAAATAAAATATCTATGCAAGTATATCAATATATTCACGAAAATATATTCGTATAATCAATATATCTTATTAATAGCACAGAAAATTATATTAAGAAATATTTTGAAGTATATTATATCGGTGTATTTACTGAAGAATAGAAAAAAGCTGTTTTAAATGTAAATGTAACTGTTGGCCCCCTCTTGGGCCATCGTGGTGGCTTGGAACATGGAGTGTAGCCCATAAGGCAGGTGAGCTACTGACTGGGCACTGGACAGATCATTAAACCAGACTTGTTTCTCCAAATGCAAGGAGCACAAAAGTAGGACTGAATTACCACTAAGCTCCAAAGGTTTCAAGACCGACAGATAACCCAGGACACGCTCAGAAACACGAACAATGAATGACAGTAGATGAATTATGCAGGCTGCAGGGCAGTCAACAAACTGACAGACTTGGCAAAACAGGACCTGAACTGAACACCATTTCAGGATGATACAGGAACCAGACAGTGACACATGGAACAGGAGGGCCAGGAGAAAACTAAAGGAATCTCTATGCTGGGAATACTTCTAAGAAAAACTCTCACAAAGAATTAACAGATAAATATAAATAAGAAGGGCAAGGGATAAACAAGACAGACAAAACAACCTGCACTGAGGAGGTCCTTTTAATGGCCTCGGAGACTATACTAAACTAGGACAAAAAAACACATGAAACATATAAGAATGGTTGTTCAGGCAAGGTTGGCAACAGATCAGCATACAGAGTACCAGGAGTCAGCAGAAAAGGATTGTCAGGAAACACGTCCGAGGTCAAAACCAGAATGCACTAGAACAAGAATGCTTTGCAGCAGCACAGGGAACTAACAGGACACAACCACCATCAAACTCCACAAACCGTCAATGATGCTCTGTGCTGCTGGGATATTTATAGGGAGTGGGTCTGTATGATTGGGCCATGTGACCCCAGTCCAGGAGATCACATCAGAAGAACCCCAGAACAGCCCCAAACAGCATGGCCAAACACACCACAGGGGAAAAACAGACATGAAGACCCTTCACCACCATGGGGCACAGCCAAAACCAGGGAAAACGTAACAGTAAGTTGCTGATCTAATTGCAAAGGAATGTAGCTGATAAAGAAGTACTTTAAATTCTTTGAAATGGATAGAAATGAAGATTTTAAATAACAATTTGACAGCCACAGACACATGTCTGTGAGATCTTTGTTCAAAACAAGATATGGAGATTGATTTTTTACCTCTGTCATATAATTCAAATATAGTAGAATTAAAATATTACTAATTTTATGTGACAAGCAACACTGCCATCTTGAGGTGTAGTAAATATTACATTTTAAAGAATAAAATGGAGAATTCCCATAGAGAAACATTATATTTAAATTAGGAGATAGATAAGAGAATGACGTGGAATCTACTATAACTGGCCATGTACTGTTCGTTGTAAGCATTCAGATCATTCCAGGACAGGACACACAATGCATTGATTCCAGGACATTACACTTCACTTCAATTAGGACCACACCTAAACTTTCCCTCATGGGAATGCACTATTCTACCTCTCATGCATTGACGTATCTCTCACTTATACTAAGGAGATGATAAAAGACATAATTTTCACTTATTCTAAAACAATACATCATATCCAAAGAATATTGCTGCTGTAACTACAGAAACGACGGATGATCGACGGATCCCGTTCAGCGCACTTTGGGAACCATGCGGTGAATGCTGAATTCACCCCAAGGATGGTGAATTAAACTTGCGGAAGTGCGCCGAATGAGAGAGCACCGACATTTCTGTGAAATTTCATTGCTTTCTGAATAACCCCCTAAGGGAAAATTTTAACTAGTATCCAGCACAGCATGTTTAATGCCCATTAACCCCTGAAATGCCAGTAACGTAATGGAAAATATAAAACTGTACCCAATGCTGCATCTTGAATACCCATTAACCGCTGAAATGCCACAAAACCAGGGGAAAACATTGTGATTAACACATAATGGGTTATTCAAAGAGATCCGAATTGATGGCGAAAGGTAACCGAACAGTGAAATTCAGCGTTTGGTTACCTATCCTGGCCATTCGGCTATCCAGAGAGTAGGCAGTTCGCTAAATGTCAGCGAATTGCCTGCACATACTGTTAGAGATTGTCACGGAATGGCCCAGCACCCTCAGCCAGGGGCGGTGCGCACAGACATTGATTGGCCATGAACAGTCAGGTGCGGTGGCACACGCGGAGTTTTTAAAGTACTTTTTATTAGATGTGATTATGTGTGGTGTAATGAAGTGTCCCCGTTGGTTTATTGCGAAATGTATTTTCCCTTTGTCTGCCTTGCCCGCCGCCATTTTCCGATCACCTTGTGGCGCAGTTCAGATTCTTCGATTCGGAAAATGGCCGATTCGAACCATCCGGTTCGGATCGTAAAATGGCCGATTCGGACCATCCGGTCCGAATCGGCGACTCCCCGATCGGTAAGGGCCAATGGGTCCTGGGAGGGCGGGCAGGGATTCCCATTGTATTGTAATTTGTGTAAAGTTAATAAATGCTGGAGCTGTAAATAATAAAGCCAGATTTAGCAGTGCATCCAGCCTCGTCTGATGTGGTTATTTCTCCGCCGTGCTTCATCTTCTGAGAATCCCTCGCGGTCTCAGGGTACGGTGTCCCAGACGATCCGAACCGAACCGAGCGCTCTGTACCTGCATCGAGCATCAGGGCAGAGGCGCAGCGTATGAGGTTCGGTTCCCAGAATATTGACGGAGATCCGATCCGAAGGGCGCGGCCGTGTACCGCGCTTCGGTATTGCGAGGGATTGCGGTAAGATCCGAATCCTTCGCAGATCCCGCAAGATCCGAAGCTTCATCCATCCCCGATCCGAAAAGTCCTCCACTTGAGATCCGAAGATTCACCCGCACCTGGATCGGAAACGTTTCCCGCATAAGATCCGAAACGTTTCCCACATAAGATCCGAAGATTCCTCCGCGGCTGGCAGATCCGATCTCCACAGACGTCCCACACCCACAAGGTCAGTGAACCAGCTGCTCGGGACGCTGAGTGCCGTATGGCTCAGTGGTCGGGCTGGTTCTAGGCAGGGGTCCCCTCCACCGCCCGCTAACCCTTCCCCAGGGCCACGCCAGGCCGCACGAGACGCCGAGTGTGCGTCACTCGGTAGTCGGGCCAGCGGTAAGCGACGGGGCCACGCAGATAGAGCACACCCGCAGGCGGAACAACATCCCATTCCGTCATACTGGTGGCAGCGGTGGGATAGCTCTCTGCAGGCCCTAGGGGGACCCTCATCATGACCGGGTATGGTGCCTACAAGCGGGACGTCCTGCGTGGCATGCTGGAGAACCGGGGCGGCGCCCCGGGCTCCAAGAGCCGGGAGACCATGATGGAGGAGTTGAAGAGGATGGATCAGGAGGCGGCGTTCGCAGCGTTGCCCGCTGACACGGCGCCGGCCACCGTCCCCGCAGAGCCCGAAGACAGCGACTTTTGCCGGAAGATGCGGGAGCGGATCTCCATGATGGGTCCGGCCCCATCGGAAGCTGAGATGAGGAGTCTGGTCCGAGAACTCGGCCAGGAAGAGGAGCGTGAGAGGGAGCGAGCGCACGAGCTACGGCTGGCTGAAGTGCGAAGCCGGCGGAGTAGCCGTTCCCCGTCAGATCGTTACCCCGGGCGCGAAGTGCCGTTTCAGGCGTTCAAGGAGTTCCGGGAAGCCGAGGAGGAGATAGAAAGTTACCTCCAAGACTTTGAGCGCCTGTGCCGAGTGCATGAAGTGCACCGTGCCGACTGGGTAAGGATCTTGGCGTGTAAGCTGACCGGTCGGGCCGCTGAGGCTTATCGCACGGTGCCGGACGAAGAGGCCACCAGTTACTCACACGTCAAGCAGGCGCTGCTGAGCAGATTCGCTGTGACCCCTGAAGCCAGCCGGGTGAAGTTCCGGAATTCCCGCCGGCCCAGTGGCGCCACTCACGTGGAGTGGGCCCATCGGTTGCAGCGAGACTTGCGCACCTGGCTCTCGGGAAGCCAAGCGGAGACGGTAACGGAGATCACCCAACTGCTGCTGCTCGAGCAGTTTTTCGAGCACACACCCTCCGCTATCCGGGAGTGGGTGCGCGACAAGAAGCCTCAGACAGTGCAACAAGCGGCCACCTGGGCCGACGAGTACACGGACACTCGGAAGATGTCAGGGGGGAGCGGTCCCTGCCCGTCCGCCCAGCTCTACCCGCTCCACCACCTCCACCACCCCCACCACCAGCGGTCCGGACGCCGGTAGCACGGCCCACCAGCCGGCCCACCAACATGGCTAACGTCCGGTGCTACGGGTGCAACCAGGAGGGGCACTACAAGCAGTATTGCCCCAACCGACCGGAGTTGACCCGGCCGGCCGCCAGGCCATCGCCGGCGGTCCATTGCTGCGACGCCGAAGCTCCGTGGCCGGAGGCCCCGGAGGAATGGGAGCAGCTGCATGAGGCCGACCCCGTGCAAGCCGCCGCGGACGACAACCGCCGTCACCACCGCCAGGCGGTGTGGATAAACGGGCGGCCCGCTGAGGGGCTGCGGGACTCCGGGGCTACCATCACCCTGGTCCGGCCTCACTTGGTTCCGCCGAGCGACCGCCTGCGAAGCACTGTTGCAGTACGGGTGGCGGGGGGAAAGGTGCTCCGGCTCGAGACGGCCCGGATTCACCTGGACTGGGGGAACGGGGAGAGGGAGGTGAGGGTGGGGTTGTTGAGGCAACTGCCGGCCGAGGTGCTCCTGGGTAACGACCTGGGGCAGCTCATTTCCGCTTACTCCACAGATGCAGCTACCCCGGTAACCACTAGGCAACAGAGCCAACGCCACGGCAGGGGCACTCCGAACGGGACCCAGGTGAGATCTCGACCAAAACCATCCCGACCTCCCAAACTTCCCCAACCTCCCAAACCTCCCAAACCTCCCCGACCTCCCAAACCGCCCCGACCGCCCAGACCGCCATCACCTCCCATACCCCGACGGGACCCGGCCCTTCCCTTCCCACCTGACCTCCCTTCCCCGTGGAGTACCCCGGAGACGCTTCGCCACCAGACCCAGACCGACCCCACACTGCAGGGCTACCGGGACCGAGCCGGTCAGGGCCTGGACGACCAGAGGAAGGACAAGGTAGAGTGGGAGGATGGGCTGCTTTACCGGTACACCGTGAGGGAGGGGGCCAAGAAGAAGCAGGTCCCGCAGAAGCAGTTGGTGGTGCCTCAGGGCCCTAGGCAGGAGCTTCTGCGCTTGGCCCATGACATCCCCCTTGCAGGTCACTTAGGCCAGACGAAACCCGGCACAGGTTGGCGCGCGCGTTTTTCTGGCCCCGCCTTAGCGAAGACACCCGCGACTATTGCCGCACCTGCCCAGTTTGCCAAAAAACTGGGAAGGCCGGGGATCACCCGAAAGCGCCCCTGCGCCCCATGCCCATCATTCAGGAGCCCTTTAGCCGGGTGGCGGTCGACATCATTGGGCCGTTGCCACGGCCCAGTGCCACCGGTAAAAGGTACATCCTTACCGTAGTGGATTATGCCACCCGGTACCCCGAGGCTGTGGCCTTGGCCAACATCCAGGCGGACACCGTGGCGGACGCGCTCCTCCGGGTGTTCACGAGGGTGGGGTTCCCCGAGAAATCCTATCCGATCAGGGTACCCAGTTCACCGCTGAGCTCACCCAACAGCTCTGGCGTCTCTGTGGTGTTAGGGCGCTGCACAGCGCCCCGTATCACCCTCAGACCAATGGGCTGTGCGAGCGGTTTAATGGGACCCTGAAGCAGCTCATTCGGGCCTTCGTGCACGAGAGCAGGGATTGGGAGAAGTATCTTCCCCACCTGCTGTTCGCCTACCGGGAGGTTCCTCAGGAATCCACCGGTTACTCCCCCTTTGAGCTGCTGTATGGGCGCCAGGTGCGAGGACCCCTGGATCTGGTTAGGGCCCAGTGGGAGGGGGCACAGGAGGAAGATGGGGTTCCTGTGCTGGAGTACGTCTTGAAGCTCCGGGAGCGCTTGGCGGAACTCGCGGGGTTCGTGCAGGAGAACATGGAAACGGCCCAAGCTCAGCAGAAGGCGTGGTACGATCGCGCTGCGTGCAGTCGCTCGTTCTGCGTGGGGCAGAAGGTTCTGGTGTTGAAACCACAGCGGCAGAACAAGCTGCAGGCGGCCTGGCAAGGTCCCTACAAGGTGGTAACCCAGCTGGGGGATACCACCTATGTGGTTGTCAGCTGCGCAGACACCAGAATCCAGCGGACGTTCCACGTCAATATGCTGAAGGCCTTCCATGAGCGGCCGGAGACGGTGGACGCCATATGCGCGCCGGCTGCCGAGGAGACGGAACCGTTTCCGTTGGAAGAACTTCCGGGGGTAGCCAGGCAGCCTTCCGGGGTGGATCAGGTGCAGCTGGGGGAGGAGTTGGGACCCGAGAAGCAGGCGCAGGCGCGGCAGCTGCTTCTCGCCTACCCGGGGGTGTTCTCGGCTCTCCCGGGATACACGGACCAGGCCATCCATCAGGTGGACACGCCCGGTCAGAGACCCCTTCGGCAACCTGCATACCGGCTCCCGGAAGCGGTCCGCGAGTCCATGCGGGCCGAGATCCGGGAGATGCTGGAGCTGGGGGTCATTGAACCGTCGGCCAGTCCATGGGCGTCGCCCGTGGTCCTGGTGCCCAAGAAAGACGGTACCACCAGGTTCTGCGTCGACTATCGGCGGATAAACGATTGTACCATTACGGACGCTTATCCGATGCCCCGAGTCGACGAGTTGCTAGACCAGATCTCCGGGGGTCATTTTTTGACCACGGTGGATCTGTGCAAGGGGTATTGGCAGATTCCCCTTGCCGAGGAGGCGACCCCGAAGTCGGCCTTCATCACCCCGTTCGGCTTGTACCAGTTTCGAGTCATGCCGTTCGGGATGAAGAACGCCCCTGCTACCTTCCAGCGGTTAATCGATCGCCTCCTCGATGGCCTCCAGGGATTCGCTTGCGCATACCTGGATGACATAGCCATCTATAGCCAGACCTGGGAGGAACATCTGGACCATGTAGGGACTGTCCTGGGCCGGATTAGGGACGCCAACCTGACCCTGAAGCCGGAGAAATGCAAAGTGGGGATGGCCGAAGTGCAGTATCTGGGCCACCGGGTGGGGTGCGGGATACAACGGCCAGAGCCCGCTAAGATAGAGGCTATCCTAGATTGGCCCACCCCTGTGACCAAGACCCAGGTCCTCGCCTTCCTGGGTACCGCGGGGTACTACAGAAAATTTGTACCCCATTACAGTGACCTGGCCAAACCCCTGACTGATCTGACCAAGAAATCCCTGCCCCGCCAAGTCCTGTGGTCCCCGGAGTGCGAACAGGCCTTTCGGCAACTGAAGGCCGCCCTGACCCAAGCTCCCCTGCTGGCAGCTCCCAACTATAACAAACGTTTTGTTGTTCACACAGACGCGTCCATGTTCGGACTGGGAGCTGTCCTAAGTCAAGTGGGGGACGACGGGGGGGATCATCCGGTGGCGTTCATCAGCCGGAAGCTGTTGCCACGAGAGGTGGGGTATGCTGCGGTGGAGAAGGAGTGCCTGGCCTTGGTCTGGGCCCTACGAAAGCTCCAACCCTATGTCTACGGTCGGTCCTTCACCGTGATGACCGACCATAACCCCTTGGTATGGCTCAACCGGGTGGCGGGGGAGAACGGCCGCCTGTTGCGGTGGAGCCTGGCTCTCCAACCCTTCAATTTTACAATTCAATATCGGCCCGGGTCGCAAAACGGTAACGCAGATGGGTTATCGCGGCAGTCGGCCCGGGAACCAGGGGATTGGGGAGCCCCGACTACCTCGGTACGACCCGTTGGGGTCCAACCGAGTGCGTCGGACCTTGGGGAGGGGGAGGAGTGTCACGGAATGGCCCAGCACCCTCAGCCAGGGGCGGTGCGCACAGACATTGATTGGCCATGAACAGTTAGGTGCGGTGGCACGCGCGGAGTTTTTAAAGTACTTTTTATTAGATGTGATTATGTGTGGTGTAATGAAGTGTCCCCGTTGGTTTATTGCGAAATGTATTTTCCCTTTGTCTGCCTTGCCCGCCGCCATTTTCCGATCACCTTGTGGCGCAGTTCAGATTCTTCGATTCGGAAAATGGCCGATTCGGACCATCCGGTCCGAATCGGCGACTCCCCGATCGTAAGGCCAATGGGTCCTGGGAGGGCGGGCAGGGATTCCCATTGTATTGTAATTTGTGTAAAGTTAATAAATGCTGGAGCTGTAAATAATAAAGCCAGATTTAGCAGTGCATCCAGCCTCGTCTGATGTGGTTATTTCTCCGCCGTGCTTCATCTTCTGAGAATCCCTCGCGGTCTCAGGGTACGGTGTCCCAGACGATCCGAACCGAACCGAGCGCTCTGTACCTGCATCGAGCATCAGGGCAGAGGCGCAGCGTATGAGGTTCGGTTCCCAGAATATTTGACGGAGATCCGATCCGAAGGGCGCGGCCGTGTACCGCGCTTCGGTATTGCGAGGGATTGCGGTAAGATCCGAATCCTTCGCAGATCCCGCAAGATCCGAAGCTTCATCCATCCCCGATCCGAAAAGTCCTCCACTTGAGATCCGAAGATTCACCCGCACCTGGATCGGAAACGTTTCCCGCATAAGATCCGAAACGTTTCCCACATAAGATCCGAAGATTCCTCCGCGGCTGGCAGATCCGATCTCCACAGACGTCCCACACCCACAAGGTCAGTGAACCAGCTGCTCGGGACGCTGAGTGCCGTATGGCTCAGTGGTCGGGCTGGTTCTAGGCAGGGGTCCCCTCCACCGCCCGCTAACCCTTCCCCAGGGCCACGCCAGGCCGCACGAGACGCCGAGTGTGCGTCACTCGGTAGTCGGGCCAGCGGTAAGCGACGGGGCCACGCAGATAGAGCACACCCGCAGGCGGAACAACATCCCATTCCGTCATAGAGATTATTGACTTCTTTAATAGGTCAGGGATATATTAATTATGACGTATATTTTTCTTATTGTAGATATATATAGATATATATATATTATTGACAGTGCCTCCAATACCAGTGGTATAAATTGGTATTTAACCCCTAAAATAGGGATTAATAACCAATCAAGGAATATACGTCTTAACAAATATATGGCGCGTTATCCCGAGTTCTTTTGATGCTATCTAGATATTTTTTAACACAATAAAATCAATAAAGATGATATGAGACTGCGTAACGGTAAAACAATTCAAACCAAAATTTATTTACACGTCAAGTTTCATACAATCATATGTTATCAACGGATTAGCAAGATACAATTTACAAGTGATTATAGATCGTGATTAGTAGCGATACTGTGACACGCAATAATCTAATGGACAGATATTTTAGGTTTATAGACCGCACCACAGATATACACGCCTCAATTCTTAAACACCAAGCTCTATTCTATTCACTTAAACCTTTCCCATTATAAACCAATCCTCCACCTGGCTAAGATAAACACTCAGTTACTGGCATCACCTGCAGCACAATTTATTATGTGGGCCTATTCACTAAATGCAACTTCCTTCAGGGAGATACATAACACACTCAATAGGGATACTATCCTTCCACAGATCAATCACAGCACTTCATTCGATATACGTTAACCCAACGCTTCTTAATGACTACAGTGCATGCATTCATTCGAAAGGGCTGCAAGATAGATATGGAAGGGTTATGCTAGGTTACGAATGGGGCAGACAGTACTTGACATATAAAAGCTATTTCACGGTCCCAGCGTATCTCACTATGGGTATATAATTGATTTTTAGATGTCCACAACCAGCGTTCTTGGAATATAAATAATTTCACTAAATTATGGCTCAAGTATTCAGCCGGTAACAGCTTTCTTTCTTGACATTCCTCTGCAGTGGAATGTAAAGGCAGAATTACTAGTCTACTGATTATTAGGCTTCACAGCAAAGTAATTCATTTATATTCCTTTAATTTGTGATGGACATCTAAAGTAAGGACTATGCAATTAGAAAATAGATATCATATTATTCAGGCATACTTTACCATCTAAGTGTTCAAAAGTGCAGCAATTCAATACTCAAAAGAGTGTTGTTGATTGAAGACAAGTGATCAATCCTCTCTGTGGTATGTATACCAGATCTTCTCTTTAAGGTGTCCTCAAAAGGAATAAAACATAAAGGCAATAATATGCAGATGGTCGTACTGAACATGGAGTAATTCAATAGAATCGATGTATGTACCACTCACATTTATTAGAGCCTAAGGGAATCCAGGCTCAAGGAAGATAGCTTGCGGCCAAATATAGGGTGGCACGTCCCTCCTTTCGTCTATGGTGGTTACTAGATAAAACAGAGAGAATCGGGAGACGGCACTCCCATGGCGTAACTCTGTGCGTATATTTGGAAAATTGAAATAAAATTGGTCACACTCACCGAGTTAGAGCCTCTCAATACCAGGCTCAAGGAATATCGCCTTGGGCTCTCTTGAGTGGAGGCCCAAACCTCTTATGAGTAAGGTACAGCAAGGTGTTGTTAGTTGTTCACTTTCTGCCAGCTTAAAGGCGCGTCCTTAAAGCTGCAAGCAGAAGTGAAACAATAACAACACCTTGCTTTACCTTACTTCATAAGGGTTTGGGCCTCCACCTCAAGAGAGCCCAAGGCGATATTCCTTGAGCCTGGTATTGAGAGGCTCACACTCGGTGAGTGTGACCAATTTTATTCAATTTTCCAAATATACGCACAGAGTTACGCCATGGGATGCCGTCTCCCGATTCTCTCTGTTTTATCTAGTAACCACCATAGACGAAGGAGGGACGTGCCACCCTATATTTTGGCGCAAGCTATCTTCCTTGAGCCTGGATTCCCTTAGGCTCTAATAAATGTGAGTGGTACATACATCGATTCTATTGAAATTACTCCATGTTCCAGTACGGACCATCTGCACTATTATTCCTTTATGTTTTATTCCTTTTGAGGGACACCTAAAGAGAAGATCTGGTATTACATACCACAGAGAGGATTGATACACTTGTCTTCAATCAACAACACTCTTTTGAGTATTGAATTGCTGCACTTTTAACACTCATTTGCACTAATTGACTCATCTTCATATTCGTATTTTTGCACCATTTTACTCTTTTTCATTTTGGCATTTTTAAAGGACACTTTTATTCATTTCATAACTACATTTTATTCAATATTAAACCAGTTGTCTATTAATCAACTGTTTCACTATTGCTATACCAATTCATGCGCCGCTTGTATGGTGTTGTTTATCTCCTTGTCTTAGTCTTGACACATATTTTGGTTTTATGTGTTTACCATACTTTAGGCTGCACTTAACTATTATTAGTTGATCCACATAGCACTTTAATTAATTCCTTAAATCAATAAGCGCCCACACTGTATAGTGTATATCCGTATACACATTTTCAGGCATACTTTACCATCTGGTTAATGAAGATAGAGTGGTGGAAGATTAGGGTGTGGTCGGTCTTAAAGGGGCGGCCGATGATAATTGCCTTTCTTCCCTCCAAGCGTCCCTCAGGTCTCTCCCCAAGCTTTTTCAGTGTGTGTCTCCCTGCTCTGGAGTGTCCCCTCTATATAGTGGTCTTCCGCCCAGTTTTAGATCTAGCCCATCACTATGTGGCCTCATTTGATTGGAGGATATATATATTCATCAACTCCAGGGGTCTGTCCAGGTGTTATATTACCTGGCCAGCAGATGGCGCTCTCAGATCATCCATCAACCTTCTGCAGGAATTAATTTATGTGTTTGGCCAATCTTTTACTGGTTTGGGGTCTTTTATTCCTATATCCCGGGACTCCATAGATTTTGTTAACAAATCAAAATTTATTTCTATTGTGGCATCGCCGGCATACTTCGCCACGGCGTGTGTGCATCTCATCCCCCTTTACTTATATCCACAGGGATGTGTATGTGAGGGGACATACAATCATTCATTCGTGGTATCGTTTTTAACATTCACACGTTACCCGACTTAATCGGCTTCATGCGGGTTAGTACACCAGACATTTGTAATAATCAACTGAATGTGGTAGGGCCTCTGTTTTTATAAGATGCCAACATTATCAGTTCTAACTGACCACATAAATGAAATATTCAAATACCATATAGTGTTAGATCATATCGACGACTAGCATAGCATTACAAGCTGGTTTACCCAAGCCATTTAACCTTCTTTGGGTTTTTTCTTTATTGGGCAACCCATTGTTCCATGTTTACGTGGCTTTCAGAGTTTCGATCTGACGAAATAAACACAATACTGAGATTTCTATCTTAGTTGTCCTTGTGTTCCCTTACTTTTAAACCATTTGATCTAACATCTGTTTGTTTCTCACAACCAGAATTAATTAAGGACAATGGATGTTTGCTGATAGATAACGAGTCTTGCTTGTTACATTGTCTTTAGAACGCATATTCTTGTTATATATTAACGACGCAGACAAGTTGTTTGTGTGACGCAATTCCTGGCCACAAATTTAAACATTCCTGCGTTATAGAAATTTCATATCTAAAAAGGTCTGACAAAACGGTGCATGTTCGTTGCCTGTTCGAGGCAGTGAAATCCCCAATAGAGAAGCAATGCTTCGTCTATTCAGAGAACAAAAACCAGCAGTGAAAAGATGCCGAATTGCCCTTGTGTTCGGTGGTTTAATTCGACAGGTTTACTCAGGAGAATCCCATAAGCTTCAATGTTAAAAATATTGCCGATTTAATTCAATATCTAATAAACTGTTGAATATAATATTCTGCAGTAAAAAGTCTCTTTATTTATAGATTTTTGCTTTTATCAGACACATAGCAACCATTTACAGTATCCCGGGGAAAAACGGCCTTTTACGTTCAATCCTCCCAAGTATAGCAACTTTTGCTAATATAGACCACCTGTGAATAAGGGATCAAAGACACATATAAACAAGAGACCCTTTAATGAAATAGGGTCCTGTTAAGTTAATGCATTAATAATGCAGGTCCGTCAGTATCCCCGTGTCTTTAGGCAGTTTCGATACACTATTACGTTTTAACACTCTATCCTCTACCATTGACATTGAGAATGTTTGCACAGACATACATGACAGTGTTCCACCTTATGCATTTTTTCAGCTCATCAGTATTTATTGTATGTTTTACACGAAAAGACATTGCTGGTGAATATTTTTTTTTGATAACGCATCATTTGTGAAACAAAGCTGTGTCGTGTCTCCAGTGGCATCACTAGGGTTGGTGTCACCCGGTGCGGTAACTTATGGTGTCAACCCCCGAGTTTAATGGATTTTTTTAACTACTCTTACTCATAAATCAGTACTCCCAAATAACACTGAATGCTCATACACAGCGCACATTACTGTGAGGTTTATTGCTGTGGAGCTCTCTCATATGCTCACACAAATTTTTGCCAACTTGTCGGGTATATTAGAAAGGATTTAAAATGGATGCTTGTAGCCATTTTGTTTTTAAAGACAGTTTTTTTTCTTCAAAATATTCTCTAGGTTTAGAAATGAACGAGATTTTTTTTACAGAGTTCATTCCTGGGTGAAGTCTTTGATATTTTTTTTAAGAAGTACCAGACATGAAGGAACCTAGAATGAATGTTTTGTGAGAGAATGCTAAGATGTGTTATAAGTAATTTTATTGGTCTGTCTTAAGTTTAAAACAAAAGAGATTTTGTCTTTTGGGTATAGGAATAAGAGTTAAAATATTCTGTAATATAAAATATATGTTTATAATCAAGGTATATTTTATTATATTTACAGTTTGAAATATATACTCCAATAAATATTGTAGAAAGTATATAATTGGTAAATAACAGAATCTATTCTTTAGTAATTTTTATTGAGTTAACCAGAAAAGAATTTAGCTGATAGGACTCTAAGTAATTTCAAAAGGGAGTAGAGCTATAAATCAGATGACAGACACTGTGTTTAGTTGGGAGAAGGTCTTTGTTAAGTCAGTCTGACCTTTTTGACCCGAGATAAGAATTAAAAAGAAATGGTGGAATTAATTTAAGAAGTGCAATACTGCCCTCTAGAGGATAGTAAATATTATAATTTATATTATTAAAAATATTGCGTGATGTCAAATTATCTATAATAAGTGGCAATGTTGGTTACGAGTCAGTCGGAGATTACAGCAGACAGAGACTCACACCGCAATGCATTCAGACGTCCAGTACATATGACACTCTGAGAAGTCGGAGATTCCAGCAGACAGAGACTCACACCGCAATGCATTCAGACGTCCAGTACATATGACACTCTGAGAAGTCGGAGATTCCAGCAGACAGAGACTCACACCGCAATGCATTCAGACGTCCAGTACATATGACACTCTGAGAAGTCGGAGATTCCAGCGGTCAGACTCACACTGCAATGCATTACACATGACCCTCTGAGAGTCCAAGATTCCAACACTCAGACTCACACCACGATGCAGGCAGATCCCAAGACATGAGGCAATCAATATTCTCACCAACTCTCTAACTCACATGCATTGATTATCTGATATCGATAATTTTCACACATTCAAAAATTATTACATCAGGAATTCCAAGGCAGACTTATCAACATCCAAATTGGACAGGTAATGTATGAAATAAGGAATTAATGTAAATATATATTTGGAGAGATTCTTGCAACGTAGACTGAGACTTCTCGGATACGGTTCAAACCAAATTCTAAATGTCTTTATTCTGCAGATAAAGATATGAAGAAGTGGATATAAGGATTTATTTCTAAAAGAAATGTTGTAAGATTGATACCAATATATATATTGAATTTGGAAATTACTGTGATTAAAATTAATAAGCAAGGAATTATATAACTACAAAATAAAAAGCAAAAGATTAGAAGTTTAATTAAGTTAATCGCCACCCAGGACATACTTGAAAATGAGAGAAATCTCAATGTATCCTTCCTGGTAAAATCCTTTCACAAGAAAAAAAAAAAATTCTCGAGATTAGGGGAGGATTCACTAAATAAGTTTTTATTACTTATCATTAAATTAGCTCATCTTTTGTTGATCCATTTAGTATAGATATATATATATATATATCTATAAGAGCTGGCTGGTTAAACATTGTTTGCTGGGAAATGCATGTTGTATTAAGCAGAAATGTTTATTAACCATTTGTGTATTAGTTACTAACTGATAAGGTAAATGATCTTAATCATATATGCAGTTACTAACCGGAGATACATATATTGTGAAGCTAGTTTTTATATGCTGATGGATTGTGGTTTATAAATTTTTGTTTATGATATGAGATTTGAAACTTTTTTGTATACGTAATAAAAATATATATATTTTTATCCGATTATTGATTATTGTATTTTTTAAAGCAAAACACAGACAATTAAAAGAATTCAGGATCATTTCTAAGAAATATAAACGATTGATATTTGTGTCTCGTATAAGTTTCTTATGAAATAATAATCCCTGATATATTGGAGGCAACTGCCGAGGTAGGTCCAGTAAGTCCAATATAGATATATTGGAGGCTTGGCTGATAAATCCAATATATACAAACGTGTTGTATTCACGTGCAGAGATTATATCCGACAAACTGCCAGCAAGTACGGTGCCTGTTCGAAGGCAGTGAAAGCACACATGGATATATATTGCCCCCAGCAGCTCTGGAAATATTGCCCCAAGCAGCTCACCCATGGATATATATTGTCCCAGCTCACATATGGATATATTGCCCAGCTCACAATTATATATTGCCCCCAGCAGCTCACCCATGGATATATATTGCCCCAGCTCACATATGAATATATTGCCCCAGACCAGCTCACACATGGATATATTGCCCTAGACCAGCTCACACATGGATACATTTCCCCAGACCAGCTCACACATGGATATATTGCCCCAGACCAGCTCACATATGGATATTGCCCCAGCTCTCATGGATATTGCCCCAGCTCTCATGGATATGCCCCCAGCACACATGGATACTGCCCCAGCTCACATGGATATGCCACAGCTCTCATGGATATGCCCTAAGCAGCTCTCATGGATATGCCCCAGCAGCTCTCATGGATATGCCCCAGCTCTCATGGATATGCCCCAGGAGCTCTCATGGATATGCCCCAGCAGCTCTCATGGATATTGCCCCCAGCTCATGGATATGCCCCAGCAGCTCTCATGAATATGCCCCAGCAGCTCTCATGGATATTGCCCCAGCAGCGTTCATGGATATTGCCCCAGATCATGGATATGCCCCAGCAGCTCTCATGGATATTGCCCCAGCTCATGGATATGCCCCAGGACCTCTCATGGATATGTCCCAGGAGCTCTCATGGATATTGCCCCCAGCACATGGATATGCCCCAGCAGCTCTCATGGATATTGCCCCCAGCTCATGGATATGCCCCACCAGCTCTCATGGATATGCCCCAGCAGCTCTCATGGATATGCCCCCGCAACTCTCATGGATATTACCCCCAGCTCATGTATATGCCCCAG
>RXON01002500.1:0-13733 GCA_009667805.1 Leptobrachium leishanense
AAGTAATATGTGCCCAGGAAAACATGGCCAATCTGGCAACCCTAGCAATACCGGCAATTTTAGTTGTTTTTTGCACCTCTGGCGCTTAGTGAATAAACCCTTAGGGTTTCTGCAGCGCTTCAACTGTTTTAGAATAATATTTGGCTTTCCCTTTCAATACTTCACCTACTGGATTGGTGAAGTATTGAAAGGGAAAGCCAAATATTATTCTAAAACAGTTGAAGCGCTGCAGAAACTGCTGCTGCTATATAAATGATGATAATAATAATAAAAGATATCAAACGCCCATATTTCCAAAGTTCAGGTATTTTAACTCAATTGCTCTGTAATTCCAAACCCATTCACCTGTTAGCAGATAGCATATTTAAGTCCTTGGTTTTTTGAGAAAGGATTTTACCAGGAAGGATACATTGAGATTTCTCTCGTTTTCAAGTATGTCCTGGGTACCGAGTATGTAACGTTAGGGGTCTTGCCCAAGGACACTTACTGGAGAGGTGCTCTTGCCTGGATCGAGCCTGTGTCTCCACAGTCTCTCTCCACAGTTATAGAGCAGTGATGTTACCTTCTTACCTGCCCAACTGCCATACTTCCTCAAGTTTGTCCTCCACCACCCAGCCAAAATGTAATTCCTTATGCCCCGAAGAAGTTTCCATCCCTGCGACAGGGCAATGTAAAATGCCACCACTATCCCAAAGAGATTAAATGCCTGAATGTAGACATCAGGATGTGTTTCACTCATGGTTTCTGTTGGAAAACACACTCACACCCTGTGACGGCGAGCCTTGTATAGAAACTTTTACATCCTGAAACCACTGCTGGGTCTTCTTATCTTGCGGCTTTATCTGTGCAAAGATACAAAGTACAGGAAACAAGGGCCATGCAATTACTTCAAACAAAGGAAAAAAAATCAGCAGCACGTGTTTTATAAGGTGTTTTTATTTGTAATGCACATGTAATCCAGTTACAGTTTATGTACGTGGTAGTGTCTCTTGTCGTTGAGGCCGTTGCCTACTGTTCACAAAGCAGCACAGGCTGACAGGCTGGTAGTCCAAGTTCAGCTAAGGCTAGGGTCAGACGAGCGTGATTTCTACGGACTGTACGTCCGTGCACACGGACGTACGTCAGTACGGAAGACACAGTAGTGGCCACACAGTCCGTTTTTTTCACTGACGTATATTTTGACGGATGTAGGAGGGAAAATAAATTAAAAAGCAAAACCATTTTGTCCGTGAAAAATGCTGGACGTATAAATGCAGTCGTCCGTCTGACCACGTTCCATCACTCACACACAAAGCTATGCGGACGTTGCGGACGCAGCGCACTTTGTGCGGCCGTTCTAGTGGTTGTACGTTCTTGCCTGCCTTGCGTCCGTGGGCCGCGGCCGTTGTGCGTCCGCAGTTCAGTGCAGACGTACTTCATGTGTCAGGCTCCGATGGGCTTTCTGTCATGCTATCACGGACGTACTTTTAGGCGCAATCACGGACGTGAACACTACGCTCGTCTGACCCCAGCCTTAGTTGTGTTAATAAAGAAAATGACATTCGAGTATTTTCTCATCATAAATACACATGTAGCCTTGCCCTTCTTTTCACTCGATTTAGATAGTGTGTGTCATCCTTGGTTGGTGTGTAATTGGTCACAGTATAAAGGTCACAGACGTGAGCAGTCAAGCGTGTAATTTATGTGAGTCACGTGATCCACGGCTAGTGGTGTAAGAAGAAAAGAAACCTGTCATATACATAAATACAAGTTGAGGCATCGTTAAGAAGCAACATTATTATTATCATAATTTATATGACACCAATAGTTTCTTAATGCTTTACAATAAGAATCAGGGGATTAACCCCTTAGTAACTTAGCTTCAGATAATTTTATAGGTACTTAAGGACACAAGCAATTTTAGTATTTTTGCTATGTCTTTGGTCAGCCACACATTCCATCTTCTGCAATCATTGCACCTACACGTTACACTAGAAGTAATCTGTGACCGAACTGTAGCACAATAGGAAATCGAACATTAGACTGCCTGTGCACTGGGTCTGTGTGCGATGGTGTGATCATTCAATATCGTCTGAAGTCGTTTGACCAATCCCACAACATGGAGGTGAAGCAGCCCTCTTCCACTGCCTACGACCATCATCAGACGACTTCAGATGATTTTTTGCTACAACAGACTAGTGATCTTTCCCATTACAATGGGATTTATAGGACGATGCCAGGACGATATTATACAATTTACATGAAAAAGATGAATTGTATAGCTAAACTACAAGGACCACAGCAGGGAAACCTGAAAAAAATATAAATGTATTGTTAAACTGCTGTGCCATGGCAGGGAAAATGCCCCATTAGAGAAGTTATTCATCTAGACCCATAGGATTCAATGTAAAAAATGTTTTTATTGAAGTCTTTTTTTTATTCAAGTGCTTATTTTTTTTCACCTTTGGCTGCGCTGGATAGAGCTGTCCTTGGTGCTGAAACCCAGTTTCAGCACCAAGGATGAGGTTTTTTTCCCGCAGCGGGGTTTTGTTTTTTTCATTTGGGGGCCTATCCATTGACCGACCTGGGATGTCCACAGATGCTTCCAGTGAACGACCTTGATCAGCCGACGGCGTTGTCCATAGGCAGACTACCAAGTCAGTCATCCGATCATCTGACTACGTACCCAGTGGACGGCCAGCCTAAGGCCGCTCGTCCACTGGGTCTGTAATCGTGTGGCTAAGAAGTCATCTGTAGTTGTCTGTAGTCGTCCAACTATTCCCGCAACACAGAGGAGATTCAACCCTCTTCCATTTACGATCCAATAATTCATTCATACAGTTGAATGTTTGAAAAGGACAAATGTATTAACATGTTAACTTTCATAAACATAAATTTTGAATTTATTAATAACAATATAAATCTAATAAACAATAAAGTAGGCAACAAAAACAATCCCAAACCAGGTTAATAATTCATCAGTGCAAAAAAAATATTTTAATTTGTCCCAGCTGTTGATGGCAGGAGTGACACGCCTATTTTCACCAAGTGAAGCAGATCTTCTTTCGCCTAGTGTTTGCTATGTATCGAAAGTTGCAGCTTGCTCCTCCCCTTCTTTGTCAATGACGATATTAAGCAGCAAGTACATACATTTCACTATTTTGTCCACAAATGCTGGATTTACTTTTATGGCCTTCTATAAAATTTGCCATTTACTGGTCATGATTACAAATGCGCATTCCCCCAACTTGTTGTGCTCTGGATAGGCTTCCACTGAAAACAGTTTCAATTGGTCCGAGTCTCGGTAATGCCTCATGAGATAGGATTTCAGTCAGTAGGCTTCGTCACCCAACAGAACGTGTGGGACCATTATGTTTGTTCCAGGTAGGGAATTGTTTTTGCGCATGCCCAACACTCCTTGGTCAAGCTTCCTGGACAGATTTGAATGGCTGAAAATCCCAGCATCACTCTCGTTGCCATATGTGCCAATGTCAATGCCAATGAATTAATAATCAGGCCCAGCAGCCGCTTATGTGGACTATAGAGAAAAACAGTTTATGAGTCCCTATACATGCTGCCCGATTGCTGGGGATTCAGGATGTGGATATGTTTTCCATCAAAAACCACACAATTAGGAAAACACCACTTTTTCCAGAAGCCATCTATAATAGCCTTCATCTCCTTGTGTTTTAGAAATGGCAAGTGTTGCGGCTGCAAGTTGTCCCAAATAGCTTGGCAAGCCTCTTGAACAATCTGTCCTATGGTGATTTCAGAAATTCTAAAAGAATACCCTAGAGTTTTAAATGACGCTCGTTGACAAGTATCTGCAATAAAATAACATCACATTAGTTAACCATATTTTTTGGATTAGTTAATTGTATTATTTATATCCTCACTTAAGCAACCATTCATTTTAATCCATAAATGTAACCAAAGGGGTGCTGAGACGGTGAATATAGCTGAAAAATCTGGAAATATCACAGAGAAAAAGAGACAAGGCTGCTATATCCTAAGAGTGCATTCCCACTAATCACTCTCAATAAAATAGAACAATGACAGAAGAAAAAAGTGGAAAGTGCCTTATATCCCAACCGGTTCTAACCAAGAACCCACTCTCATTAGGGTACAGACATGAAAAAGTACATACAAATGGGGTAGAATAGTACAGGCGTATAAATAATGTGACCATACAATAATAGTGTTTCCCCAATAGGGTAGATAATTACATGTAGTGGAATCCCACACCCTATTACATGGACTAATATTACCCTTTTATCCCCCTTCTGCAGATAGTATTTTAGAACCAACTGATGAAGCGCTATGCATTTAACTAGTTTTGGTTGTATGGAGAATTATTGTTTTATTTATTAAAAATATGTATTCATTTTACCTGGTCTGCTCCTATTCTGGAAGCTAGGGGATTGTTGCACCCTTCACAAATAGTACCGCAGACAACTGTATATGGAGCCAGCAATTTCTCTAGTAGACTCACAACCACATGAGTTGATCCATATTGTAAAAATAATTATCTTTTAACCCCTTAGTGACCGGGCGGTTTTACACAAATACGTCCTTTAGTGACCGCTGCTGTTTTTTTTTTACGTTTCTGCGGTCTTAGTGTTTAGGTCAAATTTTCCTCTTACTTGTTTATTCAGCCCACACATATTATACACCGTTTTTCCCGCCATTAAATGGACTTTCTAAAAATACCATTATATCAAATAATTTACTATATAAAAAATATGAAATATGATTTAAAAATGGTAAAAACACACTTTTTCGTAATTTAATGCCCAAAATCTACAACCACCAAAAAAGACCCTGGCTAAATAGTTTCAAAATTTTGTCCCGAGAATAGAAATACCCAATTTTTACATGTTTTTGCTTTTTAACCCCTTCACTGTTGAGCCAGTTAACCTATGTGTGCTGAGCTCATTCTGACTGTTTTATGCTAATTATTTTTAGATGACAGCCTAGGTACTATTTAACTAAACCCCCCCAGACAAAAAATAATAAAAAAATATATAAATTTTCCTTTGGATCCCTTTATCTCCACATGGCAGCTAGGGGGTTAACTGGCCCACTGACATACTCATACACATATGGTGAGGATGTCAGAGGGTGGGGGGTGACCTTGAGGCTTGGCTGACATCCAAGATGTCAGCCCCTTCCAGGTTTGAATCGTGATCCGGCAGCAAAACCATTAATGCAGTACACCGCTAAAAAGTGGAGACTCTCCCCTTTCCAGAGGTGCAACTTGCATCTCTCTATCATCAATGGTTGGGGAGATAGAGAGCTCTGAAGGAGCCAACCCTCCCCTCCATTGATTTCAATGGGGGCGCCTGCTGATGATGTCACCACGCAGCGTGGTGACATCATCGAGCTCGCCGGCCCATCTAGATCACGGGGGCAGGCTTCCGCCCTGCCAGATCTGTGAGGGATCCAGTGAGGGAGGTAAGTATCGGGCGGGAGGGAGGTTAGGCGCCGCTGACGTGCTATGTACATCCACGGGTCTAAGGGAGACCTGTGGGCAGGACGTACATAGTACGTCAGTGGTCCCTAAGGGGTTAGTTTCCTGTATGAATATATAAATATGGTGATTCAAATACATGCCCCATTTAGTTTGAAATGCATACAGTGGGGCTAAGGTATAAGTTCTCCCTCCACCCTTCTATGACATGTGATTTTGGGCGGCTTAGGAATGTTTCTGTTATTCCAAAAGTTAAAATGTAATCCATATGTGGTTAAGTTTACCCATCTCTGACGTGGCACATGAATCTGCGCCATTTTAACTCTGAGGGGATCTGTTTGATGATTGGCTGTTGTACCACACCCTTTTTGGTCTATATTACAGACTGATAAACAGACTTTTGCTGAGAGCAATTCTACTCTATCAGGGTTATTCAGAGAAAGGCGAAAACCAGGAGAATTGGCAGGAGAAGAGAACAATGTAGACCAAATAGTTGATTTGGAAACTGAGATAAATGGGAGAATTTTTCTGGTTTGGCTATTTTGATCTAGAATTTTCACTTCTCCAGTCATTCTCCTGAGGTTCACCTTTCTTTGAATAGACCTGCATATCTTGTGTGGTTGTCCTTTCTCCTTGCTCTCCTGTTGGCGGCCAATGTAAGTGCTGCGATAAGTTTTTATATATGAAACGGACCGACAACAGCAGCAAAGATTTAACTTGCTTGTTTGGTAAATATGAATAGGAAAATTGATTTGATTATTATTTATTTAACACTTGTAAGCTTATTACATCGCATTGTATCTGGTGGAGTCACGCTATGGTTCGTTTCTTTCTTTCTCTTGTTTTCAAGCATTCCAGTATGTGCCGAGGGAAGGGAAGGGGTCATCCGGGAATGGACCCAATGCTGATGTATTAAGACTTACTTCATTAGGCTCTGACCCACGTGAGTGGTCACTTTGCTGAGATATTCTACTGTTCTGTCATTGATTGCTTTTGTATTTCTGTTTCTCTTCCCACATGTATGTATCCAAGAATAGTGGTTATCCTAATACTATCTGCGGAAGGAGGATAAAAGGCTAATATTAGTCCATGTAATAGGGTGTGGGATTCCACTACACATATATTGTCTACCCTATTGGGGAAACACTATTATTGTGTGAAACATAACACGAAAATGGTTGTCATTGCGCTCACCCCTATGGCTCCATATGAAAAAACTGAGGTTTTAGTTTACCATAATGGACATTAGAGTGTTAAGCCCACCTGCCAAGTCACGGCATGTGGAAATGTTTTTTGATAAGGGTATAAATATAAACCCACCATTCTTTCTCTTGGCTGAGAAGCAGTATGAGGACATTTGGGCAAAACACAATGTAGGCAATCTGGCACGGATGTGGGCAAAACTTAATTTTGGCCCAGTGCCTAAATTATGTTATGCCCACATTCATGCCACATTGCTTAAATTGTGTTCAATTCACTTCCATATCTCCATCACCTCCATCACTCTGTCTGCACTATAACTCCCATCACTCTATCTGCAATATAACTCCCGTCACTGCACTATAATTCCTGTCACTCTGTCTACACTATAACTCACTTCACTCTGCATTATAACTCCAATTAGTGATGAGCTGAACACCTCTGTGTTCGGTTTCGCATGCGAACTCGAACAATTTCAAAAGTTCGAGTTCGAACACGAACCGAACTCAATGCAAGTCAATGGGACTCTAAAGTTCGATTTTTAGAGTGCCCTCCAAGAGGGCATATATGCAAGATATTTGCGATAAAAGGTGTATGGGGTCTGGGTAGTGCCCTGGGGGGACAGGAAACAAGGACAAAAAGTAAAAAAAAAGGAAACAGTGAGTTTTCCATGAAATAAAGGTTAAGAGTAAAAACGAAAAATTCCTTCAAATATAGTGCCTAGGAGGTCCCCATAACCTGCCAGTGAAGTGGCGGATTTGTAGGATGTATAGAAACATTTAAAAACAAAAAAATGACATTTCAAATGACTGTAAATGGTTTTCCTTTAATCTATTCATAAACAACTGCTTAGGGTGGCAGCCTGTATGAAAAGAGGAGACATTGTAGGACATGCAGAACAAGTTTAGTGATTTTTTGGCTAAATTATGGTGAAACTTATGCAGGCTTTGGATGAAAGTAACAATAGGTGCTTTAAAATTGGGCCTTTAGTGTCGGCAACAGTGCCATCACACCGTAACCCCTCTGTGGTGTTGTGGAAGAGTGCAGGGTTGGACCCTGCGGTCCAATATTAAAATGATATGAATCTGGTATAGGCATCAGTGGCAGTGCACCCAAATATTAGGCATTTGGTGCCAGCTAGTGCCTTCACAGCGTAACCCCTCTGAGGTATTGTGTATTTTTTCTTATGCTGCAGCAGCTGGGGCAACGTAATCTGACTGCATAAATCTTCAGCTGATGGGATGCTGTCACATTCTGAGGAAGGACCTGGTACACCCTTTACTGTAGCATCATCCCTGTCAGTGGAGGTTGTAAGCAATGACATGGCAGGACATATAGTGGGGGTAGAGACAGATGAGGAGGAGGAGCACCTATGCAAAGTGTTGTGCCAACGGGATGCGTGGCAGGTGGTCATATGTCGCCTCAAGCACGTGGTACCCAAGCGGGTGATGTCTTTCCCACGCTTGATCCTCATCTGACATAGATTACAAATAGTAACGGTGCGGTCTGCTGCACATTTCTTAAAGAACTCCCAGACAGCAGACTTCCTGTACATGTGCTTTGAGACAACAGCGCTCTGCACCTGAGCAGCTGTGACTTCTGATGCCTTGGACTGGCTACGGTTGGTCATAGAGGATGTTCTGTCTCGTTTTTGTTGTGCCTCCTCCTCTCTTGACTCCTCTGTTCGATCAGGCACCCAGGTGGAGTCAGTGACCTTATCATCGTCATCACCCCCTATCTCTTCATCACTGGAGCCAATTTGGCAGTATGCTGCAGCTGCTGGGGCAACATGAGTGCCAGTTATTTGTGTGTCACTGGCACCCCTTACTCTAGGTTGATTATACTCCCTTCCTCAACCTCAGAGTTTGAATCAGAGCACTGTAGTTGCTGCACATCCTCAAGCAGCACGTCACTGTCATTGTAGTCAAACAATTCAACTGACTCCTCCGTGTGTGATAGTGAGGCTACGGCAGGAGTAGCTGTGGACATGGAGGCTGAATTAGATTTTTTGGCAGCTGAGGTGGACTGTAAACCACTACAAGCCTGGCTGGCAGAGGACTCGGAGGACTCGGATGGCCTGGTTAGCCAATCCTGCAAATCCTCTGTTTGTTGCTGCTGCTTAAGACGGCCAGCACCAGATAGAAAGGACAGGCGTGCCCCTGCAGAGGATGCACCACGTCCACGACGAGCAGAGGCACAGCCTCACGACACAGAGGCTGCTTGCCCTCTTATCTGTGTCTGGGAGCGTCTGCCTGTCCTTTTTGGTCTTTCTGACATGATGAGTGATATATAGATTAAAGATATAATGAATTTAAGCAAGCATGGGATAGGCATAAGGCTATCCTAAACAAAAGATAAATCCAGGTAAAGTATCCATGTAATTGGGCAGACTAGATGGGCCGAAAGGTTCTTATCTGCCGACATTTTTCTATGTTTCTATGTTTCTATATACAGAACTCTGATTCAACGGTGTTATCTAGATTAAAGATTTCCAGAACTCTGGTATAACTCAGTGAGACACCCTGATAGCTGGCAGCCAGTGACAAGACACAGATTAAAATTCCCAGAAACCACCTATAAATCAGTGAGACCCCCTGATGGGTGGCAGTGACAAGACACAGGTTATAATTCCCAGATATCTGCTACAAATCTGTGAGACCCCCTGATGGGTGGCAGTGACAAGACACAAATTAAAATTCCCAGGAACCTCCTATAAATCATTGAGACCCCCTGATGGGTGGCAGTGATAAGACACAAATTACAATTCCCAGGAACCTCCTATAAATCAGTGAGACCCCCTGATGGGTGGCAGTCACAAGACACACAGGGTTATTCAAAGAGATCCGAATGGCTGGAGAAAGGTAACCGAACGCTGAAATTCAGCTTTCGGTTACCTTTCTTGGCCATTCGGCTATCCAGAGAGCAGGCAATATGCCAAATCCTGGCGAATTGCCTGCACATTCGGTGCCTGTTCGAGGGCAGTGAAATCCCCATAAAAAGCACTGCTTCGGCTATTCAGAGAACACAAACCAGCAGTGAAAGGTTCCCAAATTGCCCTGTCATTCTGTGGTTTCATTCGACAGGTTTATTCAGGAGAATCCCATAGGCTTCAATGTTAAAAATATTCCCGTTTTAATTCAATATCTAATAAACCATTCATTATAAAATTCTGCAGTAAAGAGTTTCTTTATTTATAGATTTTTTTGGGATATTTTAAGCATTTTTCAGGATTTTTATTTCCTTTAAAAAAAGTCCGTTCTTTTTTTTTTTAAAAGTTAACTTTTTTCTGTAAGGGTTGGACCCTGCGGTCCAATATTAAAATGATATGAATCTGGTATAGGCGTCAGTGGCAGTGCACCCAAATATTAGGCCTTTGGCTAGTGACTTCACAACGTAACCCCTCTGAGGTATTGTGGAAGAGTGCATGGGTGGAGGTTTTTGTAATGCAGAAGAGATCCCTGATCTATTCAGTTACTTCAGCATCAGGGGATTGATAGCTGCTGATCCAGGACTGATTCATTTTTATAAATGTCAGCCGGTCTACAGAGTCGGTGGACAGATGCACTCTTTTGTCTGTGACAAAACCTCCAGCGGCACTGAACGTCCTTTCAGAAACCACGCTGGATGAAGGGCAACCTAGTAGCTGCATAGCATACTGGCTAAGTTCTGGCCAGTGATCCAATCTCAACACCCAGTAAGCCAATGAATCATCTGCTGGAAAGGTATCCAGGTCTGCCCTTGCCCCTAGGTAGTCCTGCACCATATGGTGAAGACGCTGGCAATGGGTGCCTACATTTGACATCCCTGGGTGTCGTGGACTAAAAAAATTTAAAAAGACATCAGTCAAGCGTCCCTGGCTGTCACTGCTCTTCCTCTGATCATCAGCAGCCTCAGAAGCACCTGTGTCATAACTTGGTAACCTACCAGTGCCTGGAAAGGTGTTACACAAGTGTCGCTTTAGAGCGTACTCAAGTTGTTTCATCCTGTCCTCCCTCTGTGCGGGCAGGATGAGCTCTGCAACTTTACCCTTGTATCGTGGATCAAGAAGGCTTGCCAACCATTAATGATGCCTCTCCTTGATAGCACGAATCCTGGGGTCCTTTAGCAGGCTTTGCAGGATAAGGGAGCCCATGCAGCGTAGGTTGGAGGTGGCATTAGCTTCTGAGTCTTCCTGGTCAATGAGGATGACCCCATCGTGCACTTCCTCCTCCCAGCCACGTACTAGTCGTGGGTTTCTGGGCACACAAAACCCTTCCTTGAGGAATCCCCACCTTCAATGCCCCCCCTACTTATATATTTCTCCTCTTCCTCATCCTCCTCCTGTCTGATTTGAGGACCGCAGGAATGCTGTCTGCGTAAAGACTGGGGCCTTGAGATCTAGGGAAGGCCTCCTCTTCTTCCTGCTGCTCTGCCTCTAGTGCCACATCTATAATTCCCCACAGAGTGCGCTCCAACAGGAACACTAAAGGAATTGTGTCACTGATGCATGCACTGTCCCTGCTCACCATCCTTGTTGCCTCCTCAAATGGTGACAGTACAATGCATGCATCCTTGATCATCAGCCACTGCGGGGGGAAAAAAAACAAGTTGACCTGAACCTGTCCTTGTGCCATACTCACACAGGTACTCGTTGATGGCCCTCTGCTGCTTGTGCAGATGCTGCAGCATTGCTAATGTCGAGTTCCACCTGGTGGGCATGTCACAGATCAGACGGTTTGTGGGAAGGTAGAATTCTCTTTGAATTTCTGCCAGGCGAACGCTTGCTGGGAATGACCATCTGAAGTGGCTGCAGACTTTTCTGGCCTGGCTGAGAAGCTCTGCCAGCCCTGGGTACCTGGTTAGGAAACGCTGTACCACTATATTTAGGACGTGTGCTAGGCATGGTACATGGGTCAACTTACCCTGGCGTAGGGTGGAGAGAAGGTTGCTGCCATTATTACAGATGACCATTCCCAGCTGAAGCTGGCGTGTTGTTAACCATCTCTGCACCTGCCCCTGCAAAGCTGACAGACTTTCTGGCCCGGTGTGGCTCCTGTCCCCTAAACAAACCAGCTCAAGCAGAGTATGGCATCTTTTTGCTTGAGCCATTGCGTAGCCCCTGCCACGCGTCGGTTTAACTGCCACTTCGCCAGAGACAGAGAAGGAGGAGGAGGAGAAGGTGGTGGAGCAGACAGACCTCATACAAGAAGCTTTCTGGAGGCGTGTGTCACGGTGGCAGTAACACCAGGCACGCACCACCCTATACTTACCCTCCGATCCTTGGAAGTGGTCCGTCTGTAAATATATAACCCTATGAATATAACTCGCAGGAAGGTGAGGTCAAGGTTCCTGAGAGAAGCCCTATATGCAGAGATGCACTGTAAACTGCAAGGCAGGTGAAAGCAACACAGGGTTAACTAAAAGACCTCTGTACGGCAATACCAAGATTACCCTGCACTGAAAGGCCGGTCTTTAGGATAGCCGGATCTAAATCTAAAGGAAAGTATTACCTTGAAGCCGTACAGAGTCTTTTGTTGTATGCAGAAGACAGGGTTTCTTGGAAACGGTACTGACAAGGAATATAATATAGAGGAGTCACATAGAGGAAAGCCAAAGGTCATAACCAGAGAAAGTACGTCATATAGGATACAGGAATCAGAACCAGAAGGGAAGTCAGCCAAGCCAAAATCAGTAACCAGGGAATCTGAATGGAACATAAAAGCAAAACAAAATACAGCAATAGACAGAACTAAATACACAGAAGGAATTGACATAAACTGGAACAGAAATATTAGAGGCAAAAACTGAACAAGGATGAACAAACGGAGAATATCAGGAACACAGCAAGGAGCTCACAGGACGCAAGGAGACCAGGCAAAGGAAAAATGACCCAGCAATGTCCTATAGGTACATTGCTCTAATATAGTCAGGGGAATCAAGGCAAGGGTAAACAGGTGAGCAGCACACAGAACACCAATTAACCCCTGGGAGGCCTCCCAGGAATTGGCAGCAACAGAAACACAAGGAAAAAAACACAATATACAAATACAGAGGGCAGGAAGACAGGTATGCCAGCATGGAACGTGACAGCGTGGTGGATGAACAAGCTCCAGCACAGAGCCCCGTCCTGGATCCCTCCCAGCTGCAATCAGAGTTACCCAGTGTGCCGTGAAGGAAATGTAACGGCCCTGTCCATACTTGCTGGACCATGTGTCTAAAGTCATGTGCACCTTGCTGCTGACTGCCTTTCCGAATGACTCCATAACATTGTGTTCCACATGCTGGTATAGTGCTGGAATGGCCTTCCGTGAAAAGAAATGGCGTTTTGGAACCTGTCACTGTGGTACAGCACATTCAGCAAATACACGGAAGGAAGCAGAGTCCACCAGCTGGAAAGGCAGCAGCTGTAATGCGAGTAATTTTACTAAGCTGGCATTTAGACGCTGTGCTTGGGGATGGTTGGGACTATATTTTTTTCTTACGCTGCAGCAGCTGGGGCAACGTAATCTGACTGCATAAATCTTCTGCTGTCACATTCTGAGGAAGGACCTGGTACACCCATTACTGTAGCATAATCCCTGTCAGTGGAGGTTGTAGGCAATGACATGGCAGGGCATATAGTGGGGGTAGAGACAGATGAGGAGGAGGAGCACCTATGCAAAGTGTTGTGCCAATGGGATGCGTGGCAGTTGGTCATATGTCGCCTCAAGCACGTGGTACCCAAGCGTGGGATGTCTTTCTGTCAGGGACCTGGTACACCCATAGCTGGCATTTAGACGCTGTGCTTGGGGATGGTTGGGACTATATTTTTTTCTTACGCTGCAGCAGCTGGGGCAACGTAATCTGACTGCATAAATCTTCTCTCACATTCTGAGGAAGGACCTGGTACACCCATTACTGTAGCCTTGGCTCTTGTGACATCCCCAAGTGGCATCCTAAGTGGACGTTTAGAGTTGATTTCCTGGAGTTTTATCCATGATGCCCTATGCCATCCACCATCATGATCCCTAATTCCTGTGTCTCCTCTCTCCACAGGTAAGACTCTATCACCCAGTATCCACAGACACCCACATCTCAACTGATTCCTGCATACTTTTGCTGGTAA
>RXON01002501.1:0-40795 GCA_009667805.1 Leptobrachium leishanense
GATTTCTGTCGTACTGCGGCGATTCCATTTCACCAAAAATACAGTGAAATTGTTACCGGAATCCACTTGGTTCACTCGGAACGAGGCCGGACTGGACACGAGCAAGGATTGTCTGAACACGAGTCTCTTCAGGAAAGGCAAACTTTATTGTGTCGTCACACAAAT
Organism: Leptobrachium leishanense; assembly: GCA_009667805.1. Taxonomy (NCBI): domain Eukaryota; kingdom Metazoa; phylum Chordata; class Amphibia; order Anura; family Megophryidae; genus Leptobrachium; species Leptobrachium leishanense. The sequence goes on from RXON01002501.1 coordinate 166, forward strand.
GCTCACACAGGATTGAAGCGCAAAGAGTGAGCCCCGAGTTCATCGTGACATTAGATTTTATACCCCAAATACATAATTAGCCCACCTCCCGATGACACTCTCCCACCCCACGTGGGTTAATACCTCCCTTAACCTAATACAAAGACATTCCATTACTTGGCCGTAAATTGGCAAACTTTATGTTAGTTTCAGTAAATCAGGATTAGTTGCTTCTCCTATTCCGGGCTGCGCCCTCCTCCCTAGCGCCTGCGATCATTTGTTGCAGCTAACACCTGGTCTGATCTCTATACTCCTTTGTCTCTCAGCGGGCCTCAGCGACCTTGGTGTATCTACTCCTCTTTCTGCCCTTCCGTGCCAGGAACAGCCTAGACCTTTCTCAAACTCTAATTACTTTTTCTGCTAATCTAACACATTCCTAAATTTCTACGTATACTTCATTCTAGTTTCAGCTAAAAACCTGCCTAGTTATTTTCAAGTGAACCAATATTCTGAACAAGATGGCCGCCTGGCTTATAATGGCGGCCATCTTCCAGCCTATTTCCACTTCAAAATCACTATTTACCGAAAATCACAATTTCTACACAAATCTGGCGTCACTTGAACATGTTTAATTAAAATCTGAACAACGGAGCAAAATAAAAGAGCTTGCAAAATAATAGTGGTGCACCAAAATGAAAACTTCTGGCCGATACCGTAACCAAACATTCGGGATCAGTTCGGCCGAAAATGACTCCCCCCTCCAATTTAAGATAGTTTTTTGTATAATTAGTATTGATACAGACTTTATTAAATTAATACCATGAATTTAAATTAATCCACATTAAAACGTAAGATATTTTTGTCCTATTTTGGTGGGTTAATTTTACATCTAGTGCACACATTCATGTGTAAAATTTGTGGATACACACACACACACGTTTTATAGTTGAAGACATTTGCACATCCCAACAATTTAGAAAACTCTGCAACTATAAAACTTTATTATTTCCTGTGTGGAGGCTTTTAATATTTTTTTTTGCCTTCCACCACATCTTAGATAGGTGTGATATATAATTATACACACACACTCATCATCGATAATGTTTAAGATGGAGAATAAACACTAGTCATATGTTGACTAAATAAAAGATATGATTTAAATTATGTCTCTACTCTACGCGTTGTATGTTTTTGGATGCTGCATCCAGACACATATACAGCTATTGTGCCGGTGATATTTTGTGTGGTTTTCTTTTGTGGGAGTGTGTCTCTTTGTAAGTTATTTTTTAAACTGCAGAAAAAAAACAAGCATTATAAAAAGGGCCTTCAAGATGCAAAGGAAAAGACAAACCAATTCAAAATGAACATTTGTATAATAAGTTCCATTAACTTTTTGGAAGCAGATTCCATGGATGTAAGCTCCTATGAGCAGGGCCCTCTACACCTCTTGTTTCCATCCTATATTCATGTATCTGTATCTTGTTCCCTTTGGTTATTGTAAAGCGCTGCGGAAACTGTTGGCGTTATATAAAAACAATGATAATAATGAAGGCAGCCTGGCTGTGATGTGACACAGCCACACATTAACCCCCCCCCCCTCTTGTTCTCAGAGCAAACACAGCACAGCTGGCAGGAGGACAGTGATAAATCAATCCTTCCTGGTCATTGAGATACCAGAGGTTACTGCTTGCTCTGATAGTGGCAGCAGCTCTGAGTAGGCAGTTAACCCTTTGTGTGCAGAAATAAATGTGTAGTAGCTCCTGCCTCTCAGAAATTACAATTATCTCCAGCTAACCAGCATTGAAAGAGTGCTCGCTCAGTGTCAGCTGGGATCAGCAATTTTCGGCTGGTGTCTTGCTTTCGGGCCGAAACCGATAACCCCATTTTCGGCAGATATGTAATCGGTGGCCAAAATTCCAGTGCATCCCTACAAAATAACCTAAATAGCTTTCCAGAACACAGGGGGAAAAAAGGCGAAAAAAACCCTATAAAACAATCACACACTAAATGGACCTACTAGAAAGCGAAACAATATTTTGGGTTAAGGAATCACAGTGCTGTGTACGAGCATACCGCAGAGCTCCACAGCAGTAAAACCATGCACATCACTGAGTTTTATTGCTGTAAAGCTCTGATCCGCTCATGCACACCGCACATTACAGTGAGTTTTATTGCTGTGGCGTTCTGAGACAGTAATGTGCTTTGTGTATGCGCGAATCACAGACCTCCAAAGTGCAGCATCACTGAATAATAGTGCTACGTTAGAATAAAAGAAAAAAAAAATATTTATGTTTACATAAAGCTGGTCATGCTTGGCATCATTGGGAAGGCCTTTCCAATGACACCTCACACAACACTCTGGCTTCTACGGTTTCTGAGATACGGGGGGTCCAAAAGGACCCCCCATAAGGAATCCTCTGCCCGGCTGACGTCAGTGATGTGTCAGATGATGTCAGTGGGTGGGTATATGTCCCAAAGGGAGGGCTGACAAAGAGGTCAGCTGCCTGCGGGAGATGTCCGTGATAGGTGCTGGATGGGCGCTGTGCCGCAGATCTTCACTGATGGGCTGCAGATGTCCTCCTCAACTTATCGGAGGCGTGTCTGCCCTGCTGGTTCGTGCCGGTACTGAATATTCAGTGGACTATTGCAAAATTGAACAATCGTTTTCAATAAAAGATATTTATAATAAGGAATTAAAAATGCATATTAAAAAGTAAAAGTTAAGAATTAATCCATTTATTCCATATTAAACTATGTCAATGATACATCGAACATATTGAAAACAATACTATTTTAAAAAATTCTATTTATATACTGTATATGATTCCCTATTATTCATAAGAAGCATCTCCATTTCATTTTATTTTTAATAAGGTGCTATTACAAAGTGTAATTCTTTAATTTAAAGTTCATATATTATTTATTTAGATTGTAAATATGATTAATATTCTTGTGAACATAAATTTTACATTTAATGTGCTGTGTAAAATCTTTTTTTTGTTTTATTGTATTCTTTCTCAGTGGCGTAACTAGAAACCTGAGGGCCCCGGTGCAAGAATCCATGAAGGCCCCCCCCAACCCCCCCCCCCCAAAAAAAGATCTATATTTTTACTTTTTTTTTTCCTGCAATATAAAAAAGATAGTATTGCCCCCAGCTGACACGGATATATAATGTATATTGCCCCCAGCTGACACGGATACAGGGATTGACTGGCAACTTTTGGCCCAGGGGCCAAGTATGACCCAGAGGCCCATAGTGCAGCAACTCAGGCCCTTGTGTATGAGCGTTATCTCAGAGCTCTGCAGCAATATAACTTACATTACAGTGAATTGTATTGCTGTAGAGCTCTGTGACACGCTCATACACACCGCACATTACTGTGCGTTTTATTGCTGTGCTGATGCGAACACAAAGTTTTTGTTTGCTTCAGAGGAGATTTAACCAAGCACGCCACAGCATTACAATTTCTAAGATATAGCTCTGCGAAGGATTTAAGGCTGTGATCTCATCCCCAGCTATCAGGGAGAGGAATCTCTGCAAGCACACAAAGGGTTAACATGTGGACTCCTGGAACATCACAGACAGACCTAATACATTTTGCCCAGGGGAAAACTTTTTTTTTTTTTTACAGCTTGACACAGGCAGGGGGGCTTTGAAAGTTCCATTCTTTTTTAAATTAAGGAGCACAACTGAACAAATTCCATTTTATACCCAAATTGTAGAAGATCCAGGAATGAGTGGAATTCATTCAATTATAAATAACCCTGATAATTAGTTCCCTTTTATCCATCAATTTAGGAAATAACTCACTAATAGGATATGCTTATAAAGGTTTGCCAAATACATAGATTTAGAAAGGGAATGCTGGATTAGGGTGATTTCTCTTTATTTTGATCTTTTCTCTCTCCCTAATTTGCTATACTCAGGCGAGTTTGCTATATTTCATGCATTATTCATATCAGATTGCCTTCTATCAGTTTCATGAGCCTGTAATAGCACATATTGCAGCCTCATGAAACTCAATCTGATATATATTTAGTATTCAGTGCCATAAAGGAATGTGATGTACCCGGGAGTCTGACAGTCGCAGAACAGTAATATAAAAATATCAAAACAAAGTATATTTACAGAATTTGTTTTGATCAGCAGCCCAGCTGGTAATTCTTCCTGCTGCTGCAGTTCTGAGATTTTATTTCCACCAGGACCAGGCAGGCACCAACTTGAAGTCTGGCCACTGCTTCTCAGCTGCATGCAGGGCTCCAGGGGCAGGAAGAAAGGCGGGGAAATCAAAACAAAGACCCAGCCAATCCCCAGCCACTTACCATGTGCACAAGGCTAGCTGGGATCAGGATGCTGCTTGCTCATTGGCTGTTTAGCAACTGCCAGTGTTCTAGTGAAGGAGAGGACAGACTGATGCCGAACGTGAGGAGCATGCTGTGCCGCCGCTCCTGCGGTGCTCACTCGCTGCTCCCAGATTCCGGCGCTTTTTGCCGGAATCTGGCGGCCGCGCTGGGCCCCCCTCCAGTGGCGGAATGCCAGGGCCCGGTCGCAACTGCGACCGCTGCGACCCTGGTACTTCCGCCACTGTTCTTTCTATCTATCTCTAAAGTGCTATTCTAATAAAGGTTATGAGTATAGATTGCAGATTAAAGTGCTTTATGGTAAATAAGTGTAGATAATTTGTGATTAAGTTAGTGTCATAATATAATTTCATCAACAGTGTATACAAATGATTTTATAAAGAATTATTATTCTATCTTACTGAACATAATTGTTTTTTTTTTTAAATTAAAATACCTAAAAGCTAAAAGGATGATACAATCATAAAAAAAATTGCTGCAATGCTAATATACTGCCTGCTGTTATTATGTTATTATCACTGAATGATGTTAAATAGACTTTTATGCATTACAATTCAAAGAAAATGACAAATTTCTAAATATTGATTAAGGCCTCTTGGAACCAACGTTTTCAAATTTAAGATCCATTTAATTTCTATTTTATTAATTTTGTTCATAAAATTTCCTCCTCTCCATTCCTTCTCTACTTGCTGAATAGCCAAGAATTGGGTGCCTTTTTAGGTCTTTATTGTGTTTTTCTTTGTAATGCTGAGGGACTGTGTGCGAGTCTAGGCCTTTTTTGATGTTATTAAGGTGCTCGCGTATTCTCACGTTCAAACTTCTTGTGGTACGTCCAACATATATTTTTCCGCATGGACAAATTAGAATGTAAATAACATTTTTTGAAAAACATGTGAGTGTATCATGTATTTTGTAAGTGTTTCCTCCTGTTGAGTCTGCAAATTCTTTTATGTGTCTCTTGCGACTCTCAGTGGTTCTCCACCCTAAACAATTCCCGCATCCATAAAAACCTTTCAAGGCCAAAGTGATTTTTTCGTTATTTTCTTGAGTGACTACTCCCTACCTGATTTTTGATGTTATTTGCTCCCCTGAAGATTGCCACAATTGGGTGAAGAACATAGCGATGTATAAACATTACATTACATCAATGACATTATCCTTAACTGGCAAGGACCAGAAGAAGAATTAACCCTCTAACTACAGTTTCTGAACAGTAATGACTGGGGCATACAACTTGAGAGCACCTATAGCAAAACCCACATCAATTTTCTTCATCTCGTCATCTATATAGAAGACTCACAGATTAAAACAAAAACTCACTTTAAGAGTGTTGACGTCAATAGCTATATTGAAAAACCAGGTTGCCATTTTTGGCAATGGCTGGACGGCATACCAAATGGACAGTTTTTGAGGCTAAAGAGGAACGGTACAGAAAACTCTGAATATCTCAATCAATCACTTCAGATGAAAATACAGCTTGAGGAGCAGGGATAGGAGAGCTGCTCTTTAGAAACAACTGGACAACGAGTTTTAAATATTGAACAAAAACAGATACGTCAAAAGAATAGGTCAAGGAAAGAAACACAAAGGAATAAGATTCCCTTTGTCTGTCAATACGACGACGAATATAAAAACATAAAAAAGATCTTTGACAACTACTGGCCCATCCTCAAGAAAGATGAAGATCTTAACCAAATATTGGGAGAGCATCCAACTATTATCTTCAGGGGAGCAAATAACATCAAAAATCAGGTACGGAGTAGTCACTCAAGAAAAGAACGAAAAAAATCACTTTGGCCTTGAAAGGTTTTTATGGATGCGGGAATTGTTTAGGGTGCAGAACCACTGAGAGTCGCAAGAGACACATAAAAGAATTTGCAGACTCAACAGGAGGTAACGCCTACAAAATACATGATACACTCACGTGTTCTTCAAAAATTTATATTTACATTCTAAGGCTGGGGTCAGACTAGCGCACTTTTAACATGCGTTTTAGGCGCACTTTATCACGGCCGCACTAGCAGCAAATGACGCGCAATGACGGCCAATATACGAAGTACGGCCGCACGAAAGTCCGGCCACGCAACGCAAGTGGAAAATGAAAGCATTTTTCGAGAACACAGAACCACTAGTACTGACGTACAGAGTGCGCTGCGTCCGCTAGCGGCATGTGTGCGTGATTAGGAGATGTCAGACGCTGCTCATGTTCGGCCAACATAACGTCCAGACACCCAAAGTTTCCTGGTTTGGATCCGTAAAAAAAAATCACGCACAAAAATGCGCATCGTATGACTGTTTTCGCTCATTCCGTGAAACAAATACGGCAATGCGTTCAGACGCACTTTTTGACGGTCGCTGCGAAAAATGCGTTAGTCTGACCCTAGCCTAATTTGTCCATGCGGAAAGATATATGTTGGACGTACCACAAGAAGTTTGAACGTGAGAATACGCGAGCACCTTAACATCACAAAAGGCCTAGACTCGCACACAGTCCCTCAGCATTACAAAGAAAAACACAATAAAGACCTAAAAAGGCACCCAATTCTTGCTATTCAGCAAGTAGAGAAGGAATGGAGAGGAGGAAATTTTATGAACAAAATTAATAAAATCGAAATGAAGGGGCGGAGCTGACTGTGGACGTGTGCGGTCACTCTTCTCTGTGCTCGTCGCTGACTTAGCATTTACCTGCCTTTTTTACTGTGACCCGCCATCTGAATTGCCCGCCATCGGGACCCCGGGGCTACTGGCGACCTGGGGAGACTTAACTCCGCTGATACCGGAGCTTTGCACTGCCTGAACGGGTCTGCAGCGCCGGCCCTGATTTTGCGGCCTAGTCTCCGGCGGCCATCTTACCCCCCGTCAAGTGGATTTTGGAGAGATCCTTTCCTTCTACTCGCCGCCTTCTACTGTCAGATAGGGAAGAAATCTGGTAAGGGGGGGGTCGACTCCGGCTGCAAGTCTCCGTCAGCGAGATATCAGACTGTCTCTGACTGCAGGGGGATGATGGACTGCGTCGGCTGGAGGGCTCTCCGTCCCGGTCTTTGCTTCTGGTTCCGGGCCAGGCGGTTGTTGAGGTCCTGACGGAGAGAGATGTGCCTGATATGGAGCTTGCCCGGGATCTGCCGCTCACGGGTGACCGGGCTGATTCTCCACCTATACCAGAGGCCGTGGACGACACCCGGCCGTTGACAAAGGGAGATGCGCGCTATCTGGAGGGCTGATCTCAGGGGAGTGCAAGCTGAGTATGCCGAGATGAGAGGTATGGTGGAGGCGGTCCAGGTGCAGTCGGATGCTACGGAGGCAGCCCAGATGCACTTAGCGGATCGGGTGGACTCCCTCCAGGCGCGTGTGGATCACCTCTCCAAGGCAATGGAATCCCGACATCGGCGACGCAATGTGCGTTTTCGTGGAATCCCCGAATCGGAACCCGCGGACACTCTGCTGGATTTTGTCAACAGGGTGGCTCTTAGACTTCTCCGCTTGCCTTCTGATACACCTCCGGTGTTTGGGTCGACGGCTCGACTCCATAAGGTGGCAGCGGCACCGCAAGAGGCCCCAAGAGATGTCTTGGCGATTGCACGGGATCTGCCGGCTAAGTGGCGACTGATGTCCCTACCAGAAGCCAGAGCCATGTTCCTTTTTGATTCGGTGTCCCTATCAATGTACAATGACCTTCCATTCCTGTCTCTGCGGCGCTTCCGGGATGTGGCGACCCGGCTCCGTGCGGTCGGATTTCGATATCGTTGGGGGCTCGCAGGTTCCATTCTTCTCCCACATGACAATATTGTCCATTCAGCCGCTTCCCCTGACGAGGCCTGGACGCTGATAAAGTCTTTGGGCATTCTGGCTTCTACCCCCTCGGGAGTGGTGGTGCCTCGGCGGCGGATGTTGACCCGGGCTAGCAAACGTGACCCTCCTCTATTATCTGTTCTACCGTATTACCGCATTCTTAGTTCTCTGTGAAACCCCTTTTTGTTGTTTGTGACTTTTATGTTTATAGACCTTTGTATCTTTTATTTTCCGATGAACCCCCCAATTGGGGATGATTTTCTGTCGTACGATGCCCTACACCCCCCCTTCTCCCCACAATGAGTCCCTCCCTGAGGACATACCTGGATTCTGGGCGTTCCCATCCCCCCCCCCCCCCCGAGGACTAGCTGAGACTCAGAGTCATTGTTTTTGCCCTTTTTGCTGACTCCTACGGTGTGCAGAGTATTAATGATGTCTTAGTGGATGCTGGGGACCTCATTTCCTCCTCCTCCTCCCCCCTTCTGTTTTTTTTTGGCAGACCGGGACTCCCTTGGGGCGAGCCACTATGGCGACTTTTCCGGATAGGTCTGCCATAATTGGCCCTCAAGCCCTTGGCCGCGTGACATTTGCCCTCCATGGCCTTGGACTCTCTGGAGTGAGCCAGGAGAGTCACGTAGATGGCCTTTGCCATATCCCCGTCGGATAGAATCTCTGCACGTGACTACAACACGTCATATATTGGACTTCTGAGCCAGGCCTCCAATATGGCAGGGATTATGATTTCATAAGAAACTTATACGAGACACAAATATCAATCGTTTATGTTTCCTAGAAATTCTCCTAAATTCTTTTAATTGTCTGTTTTGCTTTGAAGAATACAATAATCAATAATCGGATAAAACCATATATATATTTATTACGTATACAAAAAAGTTTCAAATCTCATATCATAAACAAAGATTTATAAACCACAATCCATCAGCACATAAAAACTAGCTTCACAATAGATGTATCTCCTGTTAGTAACTGCATATATGATTAATATCATTTACCTTATCAGTTAGTAACTAATACACAAATGGTTAATAAACATTTCTGCTTAATACAACATGCATTACCCAGCAAACAATGTTTAACCAGCTACAGTTGTGTTCAAAATTATTCAACCCCCAATGCTGTAAAGGGTTTTAGGGAATTTAGTGTACATTTGTAATTGTATTCAGAATGAAATCCTACAAGGACTTTTTAAAGAACCATATGCAACTAAAATGACATCAATTGGTTTTGTAATACAGTAGTAAATGTTTCTTTTGTGAATTCTTCATTGACACAATTATTCAACCCCTTAAAGACTACCACTCTGAAGAACAGAGGTGCATTCAAGTGTTTTCAATCAGGTATTGAAAACACCTGTGGATGTCACGGAGCAGCAATAAAGCATAATAAGCACCAATTAGGCAGCTTTAAAATGACTGTGATACTCAGCTCCTTCTAGACTTTTACTGGTGTGGTTACAAACATGGTGAAGTCAAGAGAATGGTCCAGGAAGACAAGAGAAGAGGTGATTACTCTTCACAGGAAGGGCAATGGCTATAAGAAGATTGCAAAGATGTTAAACATACCAAGAGAGACCATAGGAAGCATCATTCGCAAATTCAAGGCAAAGGGCACTGTTGAAACGCTACCTGGTCGTGCCAGAAAGAAGATGCTGACTTCGACTGCTGTGCGCTACCTGAAGCATAGAGTGGAGAAAAGTCCCCATGTGACTGCTGAGGAACTGAGAAAAGATTTGTCAGATGTGGGTACTGAAGTTTCAGCTCAGACAATACGGCGCACACTGCGTAATGAAGGCCTCCATGCCAGAACTCCCAGGCACACCCCCTTGCTGTCTCCAAAGAATAAGACGAGTCGACTGCAGTATGCCAAAAGTCATGTGGACAAACCACAGAAGTTTTGGGATAGTGTTCTGTCGACTGATGAAACAAAATTAGAACTGTTTGGGCCCATGGATCAACGCTATGTTTGGAGGAGGAAGAACAAGGCCTATGAAGAAAAGAACACCTTGCCTACTGTGAAGCATGGTGGGGGGTCAATCATGCTTTGGGGCTGTTTTGCTTCTGCAGGTACAGGGAGGCTTCAGCGTGTGCAAGGTACCATGAATTCTCTTCAGTACCAGGAGATATTGGATGACAATGTGATGCAGTCCGTCACAAACGTGAGGCTTGGGAGACGGACCTTTCAACAGGACAATGATCCCAAGCATACCTCCAAGTCCACTAGAGCATGGTTGCAGATTAAAGGCTGGAACATTTTGGAGTGGCCATCGCAGTCACCTGACTTAAATCCGATTGAGAACCTCTGGTGGGACTTAAAGAAAGCAGTTGCAGTGCGCAAGCCTAAGAATGTGACTGAACTGGAGGCTTTTGCCCATGACGAATGGGCGAAGATACCCGTATATCGCTGCAAGACACTTGTGTCAAGCTATGCTTCACGTTTAAAAGCTGTTAGTACAACATCCTTTTACAGTTATAAGATTGAATGTCACTTGGGGGTTGAATAAAACTGATAATGATGTGAGCACAGAAAAGACATTTGTGGTTATTTCATTATAAATGTTATGTTATATTTGTCTGACCTACACGTGCCTCTTTGATTTAATTGTAAGCAAGATGACTGAATGATCAAAATCAATGTCAAACTGGCCAAACACTCAATTTCAGTGGGGGTTGAATAATTTTGAACACAACTGTAGATCTTATAGAGATATATATCTCTCTATACTACATGGATCAAAAGGAGCTAATTTAAAATAAGTAATAAAACTTATTTAGTGAATCCTCCCCTAATCGAGAATTAAACTTCTAATCTTTTGCTTTTTATTTTTAGTTCTATAATTCCTTGCTTATTAATTTTAATCACAGTAATTTCCAAATTCAATATATATATATATATTGGTATCAATCTTACAACAGTTTCTTTTAGAATAAATCCTTATGTCCACTTCCTCATATCTCTATCTGCAGAATAGAGATATTTAGATTTTTGGAGTTACCAAGAATCTGAGAAATCTCAGTCTATATGTTGCAAGAAATCTACAAATATATATAGTTACATTAATTCCTTAATTTAAATAGCTCTCCTACATTACCTCTCCAATCTGAATTTTGAGGAGTCTGCCTTGGAATTCCTTATATAATACTGTTTTTGGAATATGTGAAGATTATCAATATCAGATAATCAATGCATGGGAGTTAGAGATTTGGTGAGAGTCTTGAGTGCATTGTCCCAGAATGGTCTGCTAGCGATGTGTGTTAGCCTCGGAGTGCCTCATGTCCTGGAATCTGCATGCATTGTGGTTTGAGTCTCTGAATGAATGCAAGCAACATTGCCGCTTCAATTATAGTCAATTTGACGTCACTAGCAATACCCTTATAATATCAATTATAATATTTACTATCCTCTAGAGGGCAGCATTGCACTTCAATTAATTCCACCATTTCTTTTTAATATCCTTATCTCGTGTCAGAGGTCAATCTACACAAAGACCTTCTCTTCTCCCAATGTAGACATTTAGTCTCTACATATCATATCAAATTTAGATTCCTCACTCCTTCCTAGTTACTGAGTCTTTATCAGTTGAATTCTTGTCTCTAGCTAAAATCAACAGAATCTATTCAATAATTATACTATTTACCAATTATATAATCATACAATATTTATTGGAGCACATAATTTCTACTGTAAATATTATATTATAAAATATATTTCGTGAATATATAATTTACTTTACAAAGATTTTAACTCTTATATTCCTATACCCAAAAGACAAAATATCTTTTTGTTTTAAAGACTTAAAACAGACCAATAAATTTAATTATGACAGGTCTTAGCACTTAGCTTGGGCATTATATCACGCAAAGACATTTAAGGTTCCTTCATGTCTGGTATTTCTAAAAAATATATAAGATCTCACCCAGCATGAACTCTAAAAAAAATCTCGGTTCATTTCTAACTAGGGAAATTTGGAAAAAGAAAAAGACTCTTTAAAAAAACAAAATGGCTACAGGCATCCATTTTACTTTTTTCCCTTCCAATATACCTGACACCTCCCTACCTTCCCCACCCTTTTTTTCTCCCCCCCCTCCCCTGGTTCCCACATCCCAGCTCAGTGTCTTGCGTTGCTACTGTATACAACAGCTTTCTCTGCTTGTTGGCCCTGTGAGGCCATTGTTTTCTGTTACACTGGATGTTTTATACTGCTGTCTTTTCAAAATAAAAATTTGAATTTAAAAAATAAATAAAAAAATAAATTGAAATGAAATGAATCTTTAATTTGAAAACGTTGGTTCCAAGAGGCCTTAATCAAGATTTTGAAATTTGTAATTTTCTTTGAATTGTAACGCTTAAAAGGCTATTTTTTTTTTTTATAATTCAAAGTTTATTGTAGGAGTAATAACAGAAATACAAATATACATGAAACAGAGACAAATATACAAAATAGAAGCACAGAATTATAGAGAAAACATAGTCCCTCTAGATCCCGATACACAATCGAACAAATGGAGAGGGAGGGCCCGAGTTTATGGTGGCGTATAAGTAATCAACTCGACAGTTCAAGAGTATTGAATACGGCAGTGAACACTGTTTATTAAAACCCTCCCAGGCGTGCAACCTTCTGTACCAAAGAGATTGTCAGGGCCTTCGGTACCAGGACTATAGGGCTGTGAGATAGAGATATTGGAGAGGTAAAAGGTAGAAAAAAGGGGAGAGAGTAGAGTGAGTATTAGTAGGAAAGGTGAAGAGAAGGTAAAAGAAAGGAAATCTGGAAAGGAAAAGAGGGGAGGGGGAGAAACACTGAGGTCTACACACATTTAACCAGACTTACACATCAAGTAAAAGAAAAAGAAAGGAGGCCATCCCACCCCGTCCAGACACCAGGCCCCACCGCCACCACCCGCCTCGTTCTCATCTCCCATCGGTCCGGTAGGGGGCCTCCCCGTCAACCCTGTCATCATTCCCGATTCCGGGTGTCAACCCTAGTCTATCTACACCCCAGTTGCTCCCAGTCTCAGCGATGCAGTGTATTCCTCCCAGTAGAACCATTTCCTACCAAAGTCTGGCAGTATTCCCCGCGCCTCCGCTTCCAGTCTGTCCACAGATCGAAGGGCCTCCACCCTCCCAACCCATTCTCGTATGGAAGGTGTCCTAGTGGTCCTCCAAAGGGCCGGTATCAAGGTTCGAGCAGAAAGGAGCATCAACAGCAAGACCAAGCGTCGAAGCGACTTGAGAGGCAAGGGGATGTGTAGAAGCAGAAAACATTCTGGCTTGAGAGGTAAGGCCACCTCCGTTACCTGTCTGATCACGTCTTGAATCTGACTCCAGAATCGCTGCAGATCGGGGCAGGACCACCAGATGTGCATATAAGTTCCGTTAGCCGCCTCGCATCTCCAACAGACCGGGGAGGCTGCAGGAAACAAAGTACTTAAGAACTGAGGCGTTCTATACCAAAATGTCAAAATCTTATATGCATTTTCCTGGACTCGCGTTGCCCCGCAGCCTCTATGCGTAAGAGTGAAGGTTTGGTTCCAATTGTCGTCAGAGATCTCGAGGGCTAATTCACTATCCCAACGTAGGACGTAGGAAGGGATAGAGGTGTCAGTCGACTGTAACATGTTGTAGAGTATCGCTATCCCATGTCTCAGGGAACGACCATCTAAGCAATACGCCTCAAACGGGAGAGGCGACCTACTCAGACTGTAGCCATTGTCTAGAGAGCGCAAGTATGTTGTAAGTTGATAAAAATTGAAGCGTTCCAGAAAGCTGGGGGGCCCCTCTGCTCACTAAGTGGCAGAGAGTCCAGATTACCATCTGCGGGAACATGCATCACCCTCAGTCTATTCCCATCAGTCAGCCTCCTCCGTAAGGACGGCATGATGCCGCCCGTTAGATTCGGATTATGATCCAGGGGCAAGAGGGGCGAGATGGCTGTCGTAAGGCCAAATGGCAGTTTATTTTTGTGCCAGAGACGAAGAGTCGCCAACACCGGATCAGGGTCTGTCCTTGTGGTATTCCGAATGGGAGGGAGCCATGGGATGGCCCACAATGGGCCCCGCGCAAGGGATTCCTCAATGTCCAGCCAACGCTTATTAGAGTTGGGCGTGGACCAATCTATTACGCGGGATAGATGACAGGCATAATAATATTTCCTGGGGTCCGGGAGGGCGAGACTCCCCCCTCTGTTTCTGTCTACATAAGACAGCAAAGCTGACACGTGGGCGACCCTTCGGCCAGATAAATCGCAGGAGGATCGTCCGCAGAGCCGAAAAAAAGGATAGAGGGATAAATATTGGCAGTGTACTGAAAAGATAAAGAAGTCGTGGCAGGAGATTCATTTTCAGAGCTGCAATCCTGCCCAGCCAGGAAATCATGTGAGTGGTCCAGTCGGAGAGATCCGTCTTAAATGTGGTGAGTATATTCAGAAAGTTAGCCTCGTATATTCGTCTCTCCGTAGGGGCCAACCACACCCCCCAGGTAGAGCATGCGGTGGGCACAATAACGGAACGGGTAGTCTCCCACTGTCGGCCTTGTGCGGAGAGAGTCCAAGGACACACTAAGAAATTCGGATTTCTCCTGGTTAATCTTATATCCGGCCACCCCACCATAGGCCTCCAGGGTATGCATAATCTCAGGGAGAGAAACCGTAGGTCCAGTGACCATAAAAAGTAGGTCGTCGGCATAAGCAGAGACTTTGTGGCAAGAAGACTGTCCCGATATCCCTGAGATGCTGTCATTACTCCGTATCCTTGGCGCGTATCATTGCGGATGGCGATGCTCCCCGAAAGTGCGCCGTTCGCTCGAACACGGGCCGTTGGGAAATGATAAAGTGCCATGAGCCATCGCAGAAAGCATCCTCGTATCCCTACTCGGCGTAGGACAGAGAGCATAAAGCTCCACCGTACCCTATCAAATGCCTTCTCCGCATCTGTAGATAGCAGTAGAAGACCTGTCCGCGAGGCATGAGCACACCCCATCGCCCCCAACACCCTGGTCGTCGCATCTCGAGCCTCCTTCCCGGGCACAAACCCCACCTGGTCCGGATGCACCAGGGTAGGAAGGAGAGGCGCGAGGCGGGCCGACAATATTTTAGCTAATATCTTGACATCTGCATTCAGCAACGAAATGGGTCTATAATTTCTGACTTCAACTCCGTCCTTCCCCGGTTTACATATGACCGAGATCGTGGCCGCAGTGTATGGTTGTGAAAAAATTCTCCCTCCCTGACGGCAAAAAACATTGCAGGCGAGGGACAAGGGCAGTAGAAAAGATCTTATAGTATTCCGCCGGTAGACCATCTGGTCCCGGGCTTTTGCCATGTTGTAGGTCCTTCAGTATAGCCTGAATCTCCGGTCCAGTTATGGGATCATTCAGGGAAGAGGATCTCGTTGGGGAGATGTAATCAATTTCCGCTTGGGTGGGTTCCGAACCTATATTATACAATTCTTGGTAGAAACGTCGAAATTCCTGCAGCATATAGTCCGGCCGAGTAGTCAAAGATCCATCTGGAAGTTTAAGTTTGGCAATATACGTCGCAGTTCGTCACTTCCGTAGTATACGGGCGAGCAGCCGTCCAGGTTTGTTCTCCTGAAGAGCAAAATGGCACTTCGCCTTGGAGGCCGCGAAGCGAAGATCAGCGTCTAGTATGTCATTCAGTTCTCTGCGTTTAGCTGTCAGGGTCGCGTATGCGGAGGGCGATGCAGTGGTGCTATGGGAGAGCTCGAGCTCACGTATGGCAGATAAGAGTCGTTGTATAGTGTCCGCACGACTTCTTTTAAGAGCCGTAGCTTTACTAATACAAATCCCTCTGATCACCGCCTTGTGGGCTTCCCATATAGTAGCCGTGGGTACTTCTGGGGTCTCATTCTCAGCGAAGTATGCTGTTAAAGCGCCGTCTACCTCAGCCACAAATGTAGGGTCGGTGAGTAGAGATGTATTCATGCGCCATTGTCGCTCCGAGGGACGGTACAGTGGAGAGGACAGGACTGCCAGTAGAGGAGAATGATCCGACCACGTCTGAGCCAAAATCTCAGAGTCCTCCGTCAAAAGCACCTCTTTCTGCTGGACATATATATAATCTAGTCGCGAATATGAGGCGTGGACCGTTGAATAGTACGTGTAGTCCCTCTCTCCTGCGTGGAAGGTCCTCCAGACATCCACCAGTTGTAAGCTATCCAGTGAGCGTTTCATATGTCGCAATATGGAAGCAGGGACAGAGGAACGGCCCGTGGACGAATCTACTCTCGGATCAAGAGCGACATTAAAATCACCTGCCACAACCAGCGTGCCCGCCGCAAACCCCTGAAGACGACGCAGAGCATCTGCCAGCGTGCGATGTTGTTTCACGTTTGGCAGATAGATTGAAGCAAGTGTGTAACGGGTGTCTGCAATTAAACACTTGACGAACAGGTATCTACCTTCACAGTCCGTGACTACCTCTTCCAATGTCACAGGGATCTCCTTAGAAAATAATATTGCAACTCCTCTGCTCTTACCTCCATGAAAGTCACTAAAGTAACCCGTAGGGTAGTCTGCATGAGTCAGTCGTGGTGCTGAACCCCGTTTGAAATGTGTCTCTTGCAAGAAAAGCACCGAGGCCCGAATCGCCCGGGCTTCCTTAAAGAGTCTTCGGCGTTTCTCGGGAACGTTCAGTCCTTTGGTGTTGTATGTAAGAAACCGTAAGGACCGTGGCGAAAAGCCAGCAGGCGAAGCCATGTCCGGACAGGGCAGAAGGGCCCCCCCAAAAACGTACAGAACGGACAGTTAAACACACAAACAGCTAACAGTACAAGGTCTGGGACGAGAAACAAGGGGGAAAGATACCCCTTTTTCTATAGATGGATAGAAAAACTAAGATAAGAAAGATATAAGGAATACAACGCCTCAGGAGAAGGCCTAGATGGACCCAATATAATTGGTGTCCGGTTAGCTCCCCTGGAGAAAGTTGGCGTCAGATCCTCGAGGGCGAAGGAGCCTAGCTCCTATCGTTCACCTACCCAGAGAACAAGGGTATGACGGACAACGAGTAATAAGTAGTCTTAATCGTTTAAAAGAAAGTGAAAAGTAAATACATAAAAAACAAGCTCAACAAGAGAGTCCCCTCGGACTCTCGAAACATAGCTCATCAGCAACATCCTGGTCAATAACAGAGCATAACATGTTATAATCCCAACTCCCCCACCCCTGTCTCCACCGTATCGCTGAACTCTACCTCAAGTAGCCCAGGAGCCCCAAGCAGAACCTTCCCCTCCTCCCGCTTCCTCCCCCTAGCTAACGCAGTAACATAAGTAAAAAAACAATGCCTGTATGCATGTAATAAACAACCTAAGAAAAAGGCGAGTTCAGTCAACAAGGTCAAACCCAAACATAACAAGATTCCAACCTCGCCCTCCACATACCCCTGAACTCCGCTTCAGGGAGCATGAAAACCAATGTAGAACCCCTCTCCCCCATCCCCTTCTCGGTCACCATATCAACACATGTAGGAACCCAACATATGGACGCATATAACGTTAGGGAAGAAAAAAAAAAAAAAAAAGGGGAGGGTGTAAAGGAGCACGCCTCTGCATACAATTTCCCCAACTAATATCGAGCCGGGGGCGCGTGCATCTGTGTACGCAGCGTTGTGGGGCAGAGGGTAGTAGTACGTGGGTATCAAAACAGATGTCCTTAGTGCAGAGTCCCTTCATGCTCAGATGTGCTCTAAATAGGTTTGGGCCCAGTGGATGCCACGGGACACCCGGCGCTACAGTCCAGGGCAGCCACTCCAGAGCAGCGTGCGGGCCGGAAGCACCTCAAGCCCCCTGTGCGAATGTTCATGGCCGTAGAGGGTGCACAACATCTGCGCCCAGCGCAGACACCTGAAGTAGGTGAATCTGCCAACAGTGTGATAAGATTCAACGCGCGTTAGATGCCTAGTAAAACCTTCCAAACCTATCGCGAAACACAGCCACAGGACGGCGAATGCGACCCGCATTCCCTCGGAAGGGCCGAAGGATAGCGTTGTGGCCTGATCGCTTATGCGGCGGGGTACCTGTGTTGATATAGTCCCGACCTCAAAAGTCATGGTGCTGTACTGTATGGGCTGGTAGTCGTAAAGTCACCGGGTAGTTTACCAGCGGGCATATACTGTAGAACTAATGCGAGGTGCAACGTTGAGAGCCGAGATGCGCGCCCTTCCTAAGCGTCAATGGGGTTCTCTCAGTCACTTCATGCCTCCTTCGCGCCGAAACTTCTCGTATACCTCCTTTAAGCACATGGGGCTTGAAAAACCTGGGAAAAAAAGGGGGGGGGAGGCTCTCAGCGCGGCGTGTGGGAACGGAAAGACTCACACTACTCTCCTACCGACATCAGCCGTAAGTGCTCAGTCCTCCACCTGGGGATCCAGGTGTACGGGGGCTCTGTCTCGGGATCGTCGTAGTCGACCACGGGACCTTTGTCTGCGTGCTCTCATAGGGGCCATCGGGGCAGCTCGGTGATCTTCAGTCTCCCAGTTCCGGACACTGAGCGCCGGGAGATCCATGTCCGCCGCAAAGGAGGAGACATCAGAGGGGTGACATATGGTATGCCGCACTCCATTCCTCTGGGCCGTTGGGGTATATCAGCCTGACGGAGCGCCTGAGTAACTGGCTGCAAACAACGTCTAGCCGCCAACGTAAAGGGGGATAAGTCCTGAAAAAATTCCAGCGTGCCTCCCTGAAATGGCCATGTGCGGGACGTACGGGCTGCAGCCATTATTCTTTCTTTCACCATAAAATCCGTCATGCAGCAGACCACATCTCGAGGGGGCGCAGTCGGGGGTGGTTTCGGGCGCAAAGCTCTATGCACCCGGTCCATCAGTATCGGAGTGGCCGTTGTCTGGCCTAACACCATTGAGAATGCCTCCGTGAGGATGGTGCGCAGGTCCTCCGGGCCGTCTACCTCCAGGAGGCCGCGGATGCGGATGTTGTGGCGGCGGCCCCTGTTGTCGAGGTCATCAACCCGGCGTTGGAGCTCTCCGAACGCCGCCGGGGAGCCAGATGCGCCGGGGGGTGGCTTACCTCCTCTTCCAGGCGACTCACCCTAGACGCGATTGCCCCCACCTCAGTCCTGACCTCCCAGATGTCATCCGCGAAACCCTCTCTCAGGTCCGCCACTAGGTCAGCGAGGTCAGCTTTAGTTGGGAGTGCAGAGATGAGCCGTTCCAAACGGCAGATGGCATCGGAGGAGTCCGTCGTAGGAAGGGGAATCGGAGGCCCGTCCGCCATCTTGGCACGTGGCGGGGAGAGATTTGCGTCCGGTTGGGGGTGATGAAGGCGTCCAGCGGGCCAGAAGCACAGAGTGTCTGGTGTGCAACGGGCTTAGGAGTAGACAGGCGGGTCTTGCCACGAACCATGTCCAGGGATTGCGATGCGAGGCAGATAGTCGGAGGGGACTCGGGAGCTCAAAGTTTAAGCAGCCATCTTGGTCTCAGGGCAGCATAAAAGGCTATTTAACATCATTCCCCCTCTTTCCATCTTCCTTCTCCTCCCCCTCCCTTTCCCTCTTCCTCTGAATCTACAGCAGGCAGTAAATTAGCATTGCAGCAAATCTTTTTACGATTGTATCATCCTTTTAGGCTAGGGTCAGACTAACGCATTTTTCACGTTGTCCGTGAAAATGTGCGTTCGAAGAATGGACGTATTTTTTCACGGAATACGCAATAGCGGTCATACGATGCGCAGTTTCATCCGTGATTTTGTACGGATCATCAATAAAACACTTCTTGCATCTGGACGTTATGTTGGCCGGACATTAGCAGTGTCTGACATCTCCAATTCACGCACACACGCCGCTAGCGGACGCAGCGCACTCTGTACGTCAGTACTAGTGGTTTTACGTTCTCGAAAAAATGCGTTCATTTTCCACTTGCGTTGCGCAGCCGGACTTTTGTGCGACCGTACTTCGTATATTGGCCGTCATTGCCTGGCATCTGCTGCTAGCACGGCCGTGATTAAGTGCGCCAGAATGCGCGTTCGCACTGCCTCAGTCTGACCCTAGCCTTAGCGGTTTTTATTTTTATTAAAATACCTATTATGTTCAGTAAGATAGAATAATAATTCTTCAGAAAATCATTTGTATACACGGTTGATGAAATTATATTATGACACTAACTTAATCACATATTATCTACACTTATTTACCATAAAGCACTTTAATCTGCAATCTATACTCATAACCTTTATTAGAATAGCACTTTAGAGATAGAAAGAATAAAATTTAAATAGTATAAAATAAAAAGGTTTTACACAGCACATTAAATGTAAAATTTATATTCACAAGAATATTAATCATATTTACAATCTAAATAATATATGCACTTTAAATGAAAGAATTACACTTTGTAATGGCACCTTATTAAAAATAAAATGAAATAGAGATGCTTCTTATGAATAATAGGGAAATATATATAGAATTTTTTAAAGTACAGTGGCAAGAAAAAGTATGTGAACCCTTTGGGATTACGTGGAGTTTTGCATGAATTGATCATAAAATGTGCTCTGATCTTCATCTAAGTCACAACAATTTGAAAAACACAGGATGTATGAAGAAAATTGGGGGTAAAAACTACAGATGGCACTTGTCCCTTTGTGTTCGTATAGTTTGTGTGCTGCTGCCTTTCTGAGGTATGAAGGTAGTGCCTAGTAGCTGCCTGGATGTAATTGAAAAATAAAGTGGGGTATACCTTGGATGGGCGCTGCACACATGTGATTTATTCGTCAATAAGTCCTGTAAGTGTTCTTAAAGATAAATATCTTCTAATTTGCATATATGAGCTGGATCATGTGCAATCGACATAAGCAAAATTAAACATAAGCAATATTTTGACAATATAAGACAAATGCATACAGTGTTCTTATATTTGGATAGGATTGGTATCCTATAGAGTCTATGCGTCGAGATGGTAATGTATCAACAGTCTTATGTTGCCACCTTGTGGTCAGAGAGAGCCGTCTATGGTACAGTCATCTGTAATAATATATTGCTTAAAAGAGGTCAAATTCTTGCTGCCACCTGGTGGTCTATGTGGTGAGCAAGATGTTCTAAATAGAAAAATTCTATTTCTTGTCCTATGCTGCTGCCTTGTGGTCAAAGTGCGGTATGGAAATGTTCAGGGATATTTCAGTATTTAGTTGGTCTTCTTCTTATCGGTGTCAGGATAAAGCCTCAAAAACAAAGGGATAGAGAAGCAAAAAAACAGTGTTTTACCGTAATAATCACCTTGAGTTAAAGGGACAAAAAAGTGCCAACTCACGTGGATTTGAGAAGGTATTGAAACCACGCTCACTCGTTTTCGCGTCCCTGGCCAGTATAGGCGGCCAGGAATCCTTCTTTCCCTCAACCTTCTTGTTCCTTCCTTACCACCGACTTTCTTACTCTGCTGGGCTGGAGTCCTCGCGATGTCAGCGCTGGATTCTGCCCTGTGGGTAGGTTGTGCTGGGCTTGGAAAGAACCAGGATACAATGGTGTTTGGGGAAAAAAAAAAGGTATTTATTAATAAAATAAGTGAATAATATACAACAAGAGTTGTTGGAAGGGATTTAACAAAGTATTAAAAATCAAAGGGTGAGGATCCAGGACGCGTTTCGCCAACTCGTGTGGCCTCCTCAGCTGGATCCCCAAACACCATTGTATCCTGGTTCTTTCCAAGCCCAGCACAACCTACCCACAGGGCAGAATCCAGCGCTGACATCGCGAGGACTCCAGCCCAGCAGAGTAAGAAAGTCGGTGGTAAGGAAGGAACAAGAAGGTTGAGGGAAAGAAGGATTCCTGGCCGCCTATACTGGCCAGGGACGCGAAAAAGAGTGAGCGTGGTTTCAATACCTTCTCAAATCCACGTGAGTTGGCACTTTTTTGTCCCTTTAACTCAAGGTGATTATTACGGTAAAACACTGTTTTTTTGCTTCTCTATCCCTTTGTTTTTGAGGCTTTATCCTGACACCGATAAGAAGAAGACCAACTAAATACTGAAATATCCCTGAACATTTCCATACCGCACTTTGACCACAAGGCGACAGCATAGGACAAGAAATAGAATTTTTCTATTTTGAACATCTTGCTCACCACATAGACCACCAGGTGGCAGCAAGAATTTGACCTCTTTTAAGCAATATATTATTACAGATGACTGTACCATAGACGGCTCTCTCTGACCACAAGGTGGCAACATAAGACTGTTGATACATTACCATCTCGACGCATACTCTATAGGATACCAATCCTATCCAAATATAAGAACACTGTATGCATTTGTCTTATATTGTCAAAATATTGCTTATGTTTAATTTTGCTTATGTCGATTGCACATGAACCAGTTCATATATGCAAATTAGAAGATATATATCTTTAAGAACACTTACAGGACTTATTGACGAATAAATCACATGTGTGCAGCGCCCATCCAAGGTATACCCCACTTTATTTTTCAATTTGAAAAACAGTCTGCTTAAAATAATACAACACAAACATGTTTTCATGTGTTTATTGAACATAACATGTAAACAATCACAGTGCAGGGTGGAAAAAGTATGTGAACCCCTAGCCTAAGGACTTCTCCAAGCGCTAGTTTGAGCCAGGAGTGAGCCAACCTTGAGTCCAATCAGTGTGATATTATTGGATGTGTTGCTGAAAGCTGTCCTGCCCTTTAAAAACACACACAGTTTTAGGTTTACTGGTTTCAAGAAGCACTGCCTGATGTGAACCATGCCTCGCAGAAAAGAGCTCTCAGAAGACCTACGATCAAGAATTGTTGACTTGCATGAAGCTGGAAAGGGTTACAAAAGTATCTCCAAAAGCCTTGATGTTCATGTGTCCACAGTAAGACAGACTGTCTACAAATGGAGAAAGTTCAGCACTGTTGCTACTCTCCCTAGGCGTGGTCGTCCTGTAAAGAGGACTGCAAGAGCACAGCGCAGAATGCTTAATGAGTTAAAGAAGAATCCTAGAGAGTCAGCTAAAGACTTACAGAAATCTCTGGCACATGCTAACATTTTTGTTGACACATCTACAATAAGGAAACCATTAAACAAGAATGGAGTACATGGGAGGACACCACGGAGGAAGCCATTGCTGTCCAAAAAGAATATTGCAGCACGTTTGAGGTTTGCAAAAGAGCACCTGGATGTTCCACAGCACTACTGGCAAAATATTCTGTGGACAGATGAAACCAAAATTGAGTTGTTTGGAAAAAACACACAACACTATGTGTGGAGAAAAAAAGGCACAGCACACCAACATCAAAACCTCATCCCCACTGTAAAACATGGTGGAGGGAGCATCATGGTTTGGGGCTGCTTTGCTGTTTCAGGGCCTGGACGGATTGTTGTCATGGATGGAAAAACAAATTCCAGAGTTTATCAAGACATTTTGCAGGAAAACGTAAGACCATCTGTCCGCCAACTGAAGCTCCGGAGAGGATGGGTGATGCAACAGGACAATGACCCAAAGCATACAAGTAATTCGAGAAAAGAATGGCTTCAACAAAACAAAATACGCCTTCTGGAGTGGCCCAGAGTCCTGACCTCAACCTGATTGAAATGCTGTGACATGACCTTAAGAGAGCGATTCACACCAGACATCCCAAGAATATTGCTACACTGAAACAGTTTTGTGAAGAGAAGTGGTCCAAAATTACTCCAGATCGTTGTGCAGGTCTGATCTGCAACTACAGGAAACGTTTGGATGAGGTTATTGCTGCCAAAGGAGGGTCAACCAGTTATTAAGTCCAAAGGTTCGCATACTTTTTCCACCCTGCACTGTGAATGTTTACATGTTATGTTCAATAAACACATGAAAACATAAAATAATACAACACAAACATTATAAGCAGACTGTGTTTTTCAAATTGTTTTGACTTAGATGAAGATCAGAGCACATTTTATGACCAATTCATGCAAAACTCCACGTAATCCCAAAAGGTTTCACATACCTTTTCTTGCCACTGTAGAACATATTGAAAACATTACTATGTAACATATTTATTGTACAATGACGATGTATCATTGACATAGTTTAATATGGAATAAATGGATTAATTCTTAACTTTTACTTTTTAATATGCATTTTTAATTCCTTTTAGTCAAACAGTCCTTTAAAGAGACACACGGATCGCTGTAAAATATTAAGGTTACTGTATAGCTTTAGTACAAAGAATGAAATGCACATCACAAAGTGCCGCACTGCAGGAAGCTGGCTGTGGCCCCGCCCCTAAATGTCACTGACTGGCAGGGGGACTGAGAGCTTTCCATCCACCTGTCACAGGCAGGCCCAGAGGCAGAGAAGATATCACTTATCAATGTAAGTTATCTGCACAAGAAGGATACCCTGGGACATCTCCTTCAAACTGCTTCAGCCAGGTCTGGTTGAGTGGAGAAGAGGAAGAGAGAAAAAAAGCACCAACATGCCCTGCCCACGCGAAGCTCACAAGGTGTAGGATTCCCCATACCCTTAATTTTGGGGTGATGACCCCACCACTTTTATACCCCCCCTACAATCTCAATGGGGTAAACCCCCCTACCTAACACAGTGCTGCGCCCCCCCTCAGCTTTCTCAGAAAAGATGCTTGGCAGGAACCTGATGGATGATGAGTGTTACTCCAGGGGAGTAACTGGCAGGAAGTGAAGTCTTTCAAAGATGCAAACGTTTTGCCGGACAACCATGTGAAATAGTTGTGGATGGTATCATGATGTAACGGTAGCTGTATCGCTTCCCCATGAGTAGCGGAGTTGAGATCCTTAAGGGCAAAAGTATCTGCTGGATCAATACAGGAGTTTCATAAAATACAGACTGTAACTCAAAAGCCAAGGAGTCCCAAGGACTGACTGAATTGCCTCTAGGCTCTGAAGGTTTCGTGACCGACAGGTAACCTAAGACACGCTCAGAAACACAAGACGTAGTTCGACAGTCTTTATAGTATTCAAGGTGCAGGGCAGTCAACAGAAAAGCAGAAACAGAGGTTGTACGGTTATGTACTTGTGGATTGCAGATACCGGGCGAATACCCGAAGGTATTAACTTGCATACAGGGTTGTTCTCACGAGTATATTCAGAGATGCTTTCAAAAATAAACAATCTTTATTAAATCGCGGTTTTCACATGAACATTAACATGAGCTGTACGTTGGGTAAAGGTACCTCGAAAGGTCACAAGCGATATCCCTGAACGAGATGGGACAGAACCCAGATAACGAGCAATAAACCCAGTGGCAAGCATGGGGTTAAATTGCCAACGCTCATAGACAGCGATATACAAAACGAGCAGAGAGAATAGTCAAAGTACAAGCCGGGTCGAATAACAGGAGCAGGAATTGCATACAGAAATTTATAACACACAGCTCCTTTGCCAGGCTGAGCCCTGCTCTCTGTATAACACACACACACCCACTCACCCCCCCCCCCGTGTCACCATAAATCACAGTGATGTGTGACATCATGTAATGCCGCAGTCGAGTCCCACACACCGGGTACGCCCTTTATAACAATGCCCCCACCTCGGTACTCCCATCTGCACTGGAGCAGTCATCCCTCTGCTTCCTGTCGCTCCGAGCTGGGAGATGTGCTTCAATTATCCCTTCATTAAGCAGCTGAGCGCAATTACAGCCAAACGAGCAGGACGACGGCGTTTTGGTGAAATCACTTGATTCTCTCGCTGTAAACGCAGCCATCACGGAGTGAAAGGCTAATAACGCGGGACCCGAACGAGACGACAAGACTCACCAGTCACTTCCAGACCCGGCATGGAGCTGGAACTTGCAGTGCCAAGCAGGACGCCGGCGCACATGGAGGCCAGGGCAGCAGCAGAAACCGAGTGACCACTTCACCCTCTGGAAAGGCTGTACATGACGCCCGCTGTAAGCTCACGTGACGCGGCACCTCGTGTGCCGGGAGCAGTTCAGCGGGCTTCTTGCCCGCCGGACTGCATCTCAAAAATATTTACTTGTCCGGCGCCCGGATCTTCATGTCCCGGGCGTCGGGCGATATAATTTCCACACCCCTGAGTGATATTGTCTGCTGACGTCTTGCAGCATGGTCTTAGTGCAGTCTGTCTTCAAGATGGCAGGCCTGTGGCATTCACATCAAGAGCTCTTACTGAGACTGAAGCACGCTATGCACAGATTGAGAAAGAATTATTGGTAGTTTTTGCTTGTATGAAATTCCATGTTTGTTTATCTATGGCCACCCAGTGACTGTGGAAACTGATCATCAGCCACTCATAACCATACTGAGAAAGCCTTTGTACACATCCAGCGAATGATACTCAAGCTTCAGCGATACCACCTGAATGTTGTCTATAAATGAGGCCGTGAACTATATGTTGCTGATGCTCTTTCACGTGCACACCTCCCCACCACTGAGAACCCTGGAGTCGTTGAGGATTATGAGGTTTTATCTTTGAGGAGTTTAGGCAGATGCCACCTGCCAGCGTCTTGCAGACACCATTCTCGATGGGTGGCCTGACTCGTTCAAGGAAATTCCGCATGACATCCGACCATTTTACGCTATAAGGGATGAATTGACTGTGGAGAATGGTTTAATTTTGCGTGGTCAGAGATATGTAATCCCTCACACTCTCCAGAAGTATTACTTGACACAGCTCCATCAAGGTCACCCTGGCATTGAGTCCACTAAATGCAGGGCACGTGAAACAATGTTCTGGCCCACTGTGTATAGGGGACATTGAAAGAGAAGTTTCCCAATGTGCCCTGTCATGAACTGAAGTAGCGCTCCACGCTTCGAACCGCAAAACAAGCTTTACTACTGTGTAATTTATGCAAAAGGGCTTTTCCCCTTATCTGGCTGCATGTTTGATTCAAGAAGTCTGGGATAGTGTTTGTCTTTAATCTGATGTGTTAGAACAATAGATTATGTAAATGTTGTGTGCGCTAAAGGCTAAAGAATGTTTATTGTAAATATCTAACTGACATAATGTAATTAGAGACTTTAGGTACATGTTCACCATTTGGTATGCAAATTATAACTGAAGAGGACCTGAAGGAATCCTGCAGTGGTCTTGGAACCAGAGAACTGTTGGGATGGGTGGAGAGTTTGAATGTGCATTACTGTATTTTGTATAAATATCCAGTGAAATCTTCCATAAAGAGAGAGAATCCTGTTGGAACATACAGCTCGCCTGGTGTCACCTTCAACTACGCTACACTACACTACAATCAACCTCAGAAGGCACAGAGCGGCCTTCTGGAAATGCAAAGAGGCTCCATGGCAGAGGTTCAGACTCAGCAGGTCTGGAGCTGCAGATCAGGCTGCTCGAGGTACTGAGCTCCAAGCAACTCAGAGGCCGGGCTGATCTTGGCAAGCGGGTATCTGGAGAGTCAGGACAGGCAGAAGAGAACGGTTCCCGTCACATGCCCCATGTAATGCTCTACGACAGCATCAAATAAGAGAACCATTGCAACTGCACCACGTCCCTGACAGACTGTGGTCCATCACAGCAGCTGACGAGTTTGAGTAGGCAGGCATTACTTGGTCTTGGTGGATTCGTACTCTGACTGGTGAGAGTTTGACATCCTTCCAAACCTTTCCAGTACCACTGTGATCACAACATTGAAGCGGCACTTTTCTGCACATGGGATTCCCCAACAACTGATGACTGACAATGCACAATTGTTTTCAAGCAGGGAATTCAGGACCTTTGCCCACCAGTGGGATTTTCACCAGGTCACAAGCAGTTCCCACTTCCTGAAATCGAATGGTCTAGCAGAGCGTGGTGTTTTGTCGGCCAAGCAGCTCGATCAGGGAGAAGGTGCAAACCTAACCCAAAGTTTAATTACTTTATCACATACTGATTTCATACAGCATTTCGTGTTTTAGGTTACATATTTTTACGGTTCATTGTTATGCTGCACTCCAGTCTAGTTTCATGCATGTTATATATACTGTATAGGTTTTTCTTTAAAAGGGGAAAGATGTATAATGTGTGTGTGTTGCATATATACATAGATGTGTGGAGACATAGGGGTGGAGACAGGAAGTGGAGAGTGTTAGAAGAAACAGGAAGCAGAGGCTGAGACACACAGAATGTCATGAGAATAAAGTAGGTCTTCATAAAGTTTACCGGGTGACTCCATCGTCATTTTGTGCAGATCTACAGGCCCCCGATCAGAGCTTCGGTAAGGAGCTCCAAGATTTCTGATGGCAGCCCTGGGATTTGTAGTGATCATAAGATGATCACCAATGGAGCTTCCAAAAAAACCAATAGAATATAAAACTAATATATATATATATATGTGACATAATACCTGTGTATAGAGATTACAGTAACACCTTGTATCTGTCTGTACGGGGATTTTAGTCATTATAACCACCTGAATCGTATCCCTGTACGGCAGTGAGTGACCCCAGAGCTCGCCCTGTATTCTGCAAATTCCTGGCTGCTAGAATGCAGCAGTAATCTATTTGAACTTTTTGTTACAGTGAGGTTTGGGGCTGCTATTTCCAACTGGTTTTATTGCTCTCCAAGGGGCTTGGAGAAACAAATCCAAGGATTTAGTTTCTCCACAGGGGACACACTAATCCGGCTTTAAAAAGGTGTGAAAATGGTCTTTTGAATATACTAATGTTTTGCATTGTAATGGTTTGAAAAGCACTCGAGAACTCGATTTTGGGTGTGAAGGGTTGTGACAGATCTCTGTACCCCGACAGGGTCACATCTGCCAAGCCACTTCCTTGCAGGACCCCCCCCAGTGTTCTACCCAGGCATACCCTTGTGCCTTCCTCCAGTCCGTAGCTGCAGTTTAAGGACCTGGACACATAAGGCTGGGCGTCTACTGGATCCGTAGTCACACGACCGACTTGGTCGTCAGACTAGGAGCGATATCGGACTAGCGATCAGCGACTATGGACAACTATGGACCCAAAAGCTAGTGTTATTCTTGTATTTTTTTTTTCTGAGACTATTGCATATTGCATTCTGCTTTTGGAGACACTGCAGTCCTTTGTGTGCGAGAATGGACATGGAGGAGCTGGATTATTATTATTTGTAAAGCGCCAGCATTTCCATAGCACTGTATAGGGGGCACAACAATAGACAGGGTTACAGTACATTGAACAACATTTTACAAACCTGTAAAGGAGGAAATGAGGCCCTAATCCCGTGGGAATTGGCAATCTAGAAGGGTTGGGGTGGAAACAGGAGGAAAGGACTGCAAGGTGAGCGTGGTGGGCTGCAAGGTGAGAGTGGTGGGCTGCAAGGTGAGAGTGGTGGGCTGCAAGGTGAGAGTGGTGAGCTGCAAGGTGAGAGTGATGGGCTGCAAGGTGAGAGTGATGGGCTGCAAGGTGAGAGTGACGCGGACTCCCCATTGTCTGGCGAGGTTGAGTGGAAGCGGGGGGCATTAGCAGATTGAAAGTCTGAAACAGACGTCTGGAAATCGTGGGCGAAGGATGAGCAGCAAGTTTGCAGGCTGGAGGAAGTCTCACACTTCAGCTGACTTCCTCCACTACAAATTCATGCTCCGTTCCTACAGTCTCGTTTTATCCCTCACTAAGCAAACTTGCTGCTCATCCTTCGCCCACGATTCCAGACTTTCAATCTGCTAATGCCCCCCGCTTCCACTCATCCACTCGCCAGACAATGGGGAGTCCGCGTCAGAGCCACCTGCAGAGGGCTCTGAGGCAGTAACCGTGGCCTCGAGTAAAGCTGCCGCCAAAGCCTTCTTCCTCTTTTGCTCTCTATTCCTCGCGGCAGCACTCCTCGTCACGGGATCCCTTTCCCCGGGCGTCGTGGCAATCCAATCCTCAAGAGGCCAGGAGCCTTCATCCTCTTCAGAGGAGCCATACCCCGGGGGGAGGAGGGAGGAAGAGGACGCAGCACCGGCAGGGAGTCTACCGTTCAGGGAGTTTCTAAAGTCAGGCTGCCTGGGGTCTGCCAATCTGCTCTGTGGTAGCTGCCTCAATTTCTTCCCCATGTCCAGGCAGAGGCGAGGTCTCTGCAGCCCGGGAATCAGGTCCGCAGCAACTGTCAGGAAACTCCCCAGGCTCCGCAAGATGGCCGCCTCTACTAGGCCGCACCAGGCCTAAAGATCCAGAAAGCCTCAGGAGTGTCTTAAAACGCACGGAAATCAGTGGCACGGTGAGCACCACAGGTTCCAGCTGGCTCGGGCCTCTTGGGAGGGAAAGACGCGGCAATATGGTTCTGAATCCGCTGTATCAGCGGACCTCATCCAGCATGCGTCTGCTCCCTTCCGTCGCTCTTTGCTCATCAAGTAAAACTATTTTAAAAAGGGTTTTACACAGTACTCACTCACTTAGGGTCAGATTCGCTCCACGGTGCACTCAATACTTGGATTTTTCCCCACATTCAGAATGAAGACCAACACCAAAAAGTCTCAGCACTTGTGGGCTCTGTTGAAGTGTCAATTTATTGGATGTTTTATTCACATTACTCTCTCCAACCTGCGCTTTCCAGCCTATTCCTCCCATTCCCTCCCTCGAAGTCCATGCCATCCGTGTCTTCTGCCCCACACCCCTACGTATTGCAGTAATCTACGCCCCCCCCCCAGATCTCCTGGAACATTTCTCAGCCGGGCTCCCTCACTTTCTCGCTTCTGACATTCCATCTCTCATCCTTGGAGACGTTCACATCCGATAGAGAACAGTTTGGAGGTGAGGGGGTTGGTGGGAGTATCTATCACTCACACAGTGGTCCAACTCTCCTACCCACCAACACCCCGGACCATATTTTCTCCAACTTCTCTAACACACCTCTCCCCTTTTCCAATCACCACCTCCTTTCCTGGAAACTTCTACTGCCACCAACCGAGCCTCCTCCTATTTCTACCTCGAAAGGCACCTTGGTGCTCTGAATCCTGAGATACTCTCCACCGCTATCCATCCACTTCTCCTTCCAATCGCAAAATCTAACTGCACTGACATTTACAACTCCGCCCTCTCCACATCACTTGACAAACTCGCTCACACCACTCTGTCCTATACGCAGGCGTAACTGCCAACCGTGGCACACAAAATACACACGCCACCTTCACCGATGTGACAGAGCAGCTGAACGCGGCTGGAGGAAGTCTCACACTTCAGCTGACTTCCTCCACTACAAATTCATGCTCCGTTCCTACAGTCTCGTTTTATCCCTCACTAAGCAAACTTGCTTCTCATCGTTCACCCACGATTCCAGACGTCTGTTTCAGACTTTCAATCAGCTAATGCCCCCTGCTTCCACAGACCTCACTGCTGTAAGCTTTGCCAACGTCTTCACCGATAAGATCACTAAACTTAGACTAGAAAATTCTTCACTGCCCTCCTCTAACCAACCAACCAACCAACCAACCATTCTACCCCACTGACTCCCTCACTCCCTGCCCCCTCCTCTTCTACTAGGTCTTCCTTTTCTCCAGTCTCGGAGGAGGAGGTCTCAGAAGTTCCTATGTTCTCCTGTCCGACCACCTGTCCACTTGATCCCATCCCCTCACACCTTACTCTGTCTGTCTGTTCTACCAGTCACCGTCCCTGCTGACTCATAATTTTAACCTCTCCCTATCCCTTGGAGTATTCCCCTCGGCTTTCAAACATGCTCTGATCACCCCCATTCTAAAAAAGTCATCTCTTGATCCTACCTCCCTCTTGAACTACCATCCCTTCTCTCTTCTCCCCTTTGCCTCCAAAATCCTAGAACTCCTGGTCTATAACCAGCTCAGTTTTCTTGCTGCTAACTCTCTACTCGACCCACACCAGTCTGGCTTTCGCTCCCAGCACCCTAATGATTTAGCTTCTGCTTAAACCAAAGGTCATTTCTCCCTGCTTATTCTTGACCACCCTCTTCTGTTCCTCACGCTGCGTCAGCTTGGCCTCCGTGAGACTGCCCTCTCATGGTTCTCTTCCTATCTCTCTTTTTGCTCCTCAGTGTCTCCTTCGCTGATGTCTCTTCACCACCTGTTCCTCTTTCAGTTGGGGTACCTCAAGGCTCTGTTCTGGGTCCCCTTCTCAATCTATACTGCCTCTCTGGGCAACCTCATCTCTTCCTATGGACTCCAATATCATCTCTATGCTGAGGACACCCAAATCTACCCTTCCTCTCTCGATCTCTCTCCTCCGGTGTTGGACCGTGTTACAGCCTGCCTCTCAGCTGTCTCCGACTAGATGACTTCCCGTTTCCTCAAGCTCAACCTCTCAAAAACTAACTTCTTATCTTCCCTCCCTCTAAAACCGATTACTGCGCCCTTTTCCCTTCAAGTGAATGGGGCCACCATTACTTCTACCTCTCGGACTCAGATCTATCCTTTACTCCTCACATTCAGTCACTAACCAAATCTTGCTACTTCCACTTAAAAATCATTGCACGCATCCGTCCCTTTCTTAATCCAGACTCTACTTAAATGCTCGTCCATAGTCAACTTACATGGCTAAGGCTAGGGTCAGACTAACGCATTGCGAACACGCGTGCAGCCGCACTTTATTTACGGCCGTAGTAGCAGCAAATGACGGCCAATGACGGGCAATATACGGAGTACGGCCGCACAAAAGTGCGGCCGCTCAACGCAAGCGGCAAACAAACGCATTTTTTCGAGAACGTGATACCGCTAGCACTGACGTACAGAGTGCGCTGCGTCCGCTAGCGGCATGTGTGCGTGATTAGGAGACGTCAGACGCTGCTAATGTCCGGCCAACATAACGTCCAGACGCAAAAAGTGTTTTATTGATGATCCGTACAAAATCACGGACGAAAATGCGCATCGTATGACGCTATCGCGTATTCCGTGAAAAATGTGTCCATTCGTTCGAACGCACTTTTTCACAGACAACGCGAAAAAATGCATTAGTCTGACCCTAGCCTAAGAAGGAATTGCTCTGATATATCAACCTATACATTACAAGCCAAAAGGATGAAAAGAGATTTTTTAGAAAAGGGTTATAATGAAGAATTTCTTGATGGGCTAGTAGAAGATATCAAAAATAAAGAGCGAGCCAGTATGATACAATATAGGAATAAAGATGAACAACAAAGAGACCTCAAAGTATCTTTTCTATACAATTTTAATAGTTATTCATCGCATATTAATAAGGATTATCAGGAAACATTTGCCTATTGTCCAGAATGACCCTCTACTTAAAGAGATTATTAATCGAGGTGCATGCAGAATTAAACAACAGGGGTTTAGATGCGATAAGAGATCAAGAAAAATGGAAAACATCTGTGATTTAAAGAAGGGTTTTTATAGATGTGGCCAGTGTAATGCTTGTAAGAATTTAGGCCTTAATAAAAAATATTTTGATACCTTTCCATATAGAACCCATTATCTACGAATGTTATATATGCATTCATCTGTCCCTATAATCTTGTGTATATTGGTAGAACTACCCGCACATTACATACACGAATAATGGAGCATGTGCGCTATCATATCTCCTGAAAGACAACGCGTGTCATTTATCTCATCACCTGCCCATGCAGTTTAGCTTATGTGGGCAAGACTGACCTCACCTTCGGGGATCGAATCAGGGGGCACCACTCAGCCATCACAACTGCCTTTAGGGATGACCATACGGAGAAACCTGTGGCCAAGCACTTTTTGGCGGTCAACCATCGCCTTCCAACACTTTGTTTCATCGCCATCGACCATGTACCTCCTCCACCAAGGGGTGGAAACCGCTCAAGTGTTACTACAAAAATAAGCTTATTGGACACGGTCGCGCCCAAGGGTCTTAACGAATACATCTATTTCACCGCCTTTTTGTCGGCACGATAATCTGTTACTTATCACCATTCCCCACTATTCCCTATACTTCCCACCATTTCACTTTTGTACACATAGTAACGGTCATGAAAAGAGTAGACTCCGTGGGTTGGTTTATAGTTGTTGATTTATTCAGCATAACATCGGATAGAGGAGACACATACAGTACGTCCCGCTAGCATGGCATCCCAGCAGACACTGCCTGGTACCGCCCCCACCCTTCCTGTCATGTGACTCCGCTCTCACCACATCTCCCCCTTTTAACGGTAAACATACAAAATAAACAATGTAAAGATACAAGTAGATAAACAATGCTAACTTGGACATCGGGGTAGACTACCCTAGTCCGCAGTGACTTTCGCTGCTCTAGCTAAACATTAATCCCGGTAACGTTCCGGAGGCCTCACAACTCTACCACTCGAAGTCATCTTGCAAGAACCATCACCAAGTCCTTGAGAGGGTGGCTGTGGCTCCGCTGGAAGCAGCGGTACATCATGCCCAGAAACCACCTGCAGGGTAGACCCATTCCGTAAGACCGGAGAGTCCGGCTGTTGCGATGTCGAGGTCTCCGCACTCAACTCCTCGGGTACCGGCTGAAGATGCCTTCTGTTGCGGCGAGCGACAGTTCCTCCTTCCGTGCGGATCACATAGGACCTGGGCTCCGGAGAACGCTCCACAACTGTAGCCGGGGTTCTCCACCTCGTCTCATCATCTAGCTTAACCCGGACACTCTGCCCCGGGTATAGCACCGATAGCGGGCGAGTAGAGTGTCGTCTATCGTAAAAGAACCTGTAGTTCTGCTTCGGCACCTCGTCCCTCCTCCGAATATCCTCCGGAAGGACCGGGGAAGCCGGCAGGGAAGCATCCACAGAAGGCAAAGTAGTACGAATCTGCCGTCCCAACATCAGCTGAGCAGGGCTACACCCTGTAGCCTGAACAGGAGCCGCTCTGTACGCCATCAGGGCCAAATAAGGCTCCGCCTGCCCCAAAATAATCTTAGCGGTCTGAACCGCTCGCTCCGCCATCCCATTAGCCTGCGGGTAATGCGGACTGGAAGTCGTGTGACGGAAATCGTAATCCTTCCCAAAAGAAGCAAACTCTTTAGAGGCGAACTGCATACCATTGTCACTCACCAACTCCGACGGGATACCCCACCTGGCAAACATGCTTTTCAGACGGACGATCACAGTAGCACTGGTCGCCTCACCCAGTGGCGCGAGCTCAAGGTATCTGGAGTAGTAGTCCACAACAACTAAGTATTTCCTCCCTTTTAGTTCGCACAGATCCGCAGCTATCTTCTGCCATGGACCCGCAGGTAGGGGGGTGGAAAGTAAAGGCTCACGTCTCTGTGTAGGTCGACGTTCTCTGCAGAAGGCACATCTCGAGATGAAATCAGCAATGTCAGCGCTAAACCCAGGCCACCACACAGCAGACGACGCCCTCTCCCTACACTTGGAAACCCCCAAATGACCTTCATGAATCCGCCGTAGCATGTCTTGACGCAGACTTTTCGGAATAACAATGCGGTCTTGAAAAAACACTAAGCCGTCCATTTCAGTAAGGTACGCTCTCTTGGACTGGAACGCACTCAGAGACCACCACGCAGCACGACTCTCCGGCCAGCCGTCTCTTACATACCGGATAACTTCTTGAAGGACAACATCCAGGTGCGTCTCTCAATCTGTTCCAATCTCCCCGAAGAGATGGACTTGGAGGCTAAGATCGAATCCACAAACACCTTCACGTCCGACTCTGTCGACGAATCGCCCTCAGCAGCCAGCGGGAGTCTGGAGAGGGTATCTGCCACCACCAGCTGTTTTCCCGGGACATGCACAGCTCTAACATTAAACCTAAGTAGTCTCATTAAGAGTCTCTGGCATCTCAGAGGCGCCTTGTCGATATCATAAGAATTAATAAGAGGAACTAGTGGCTTGTGGTCAGTCTCCAGACTGAACTCCTCCAAACCCACCAGATAACGGTGGAAGCGTTCGCAGGCCCAGACTCCGGCCAAACACTTGAAATCTTTTTCAATTTGTACATAACGTCTCTCTGCTGCGGTTAAGGTGCGAGAACAATAGGCAATAGGCTGTAGTTTACCCTCATTCAGCTGCAGAAGGTCTGCTCCCAACCCGTAGCTACTAGCATCTGCGCTAACCACAGTCTTCTTGCAGGGGTCATAGTACCCCAACACCGGAGTGGATCCCAGCATGGACTTGACTCGTGCTAAGGCCTCCTCCTGTGGAGGTCCCCATATCCAGGCGACATCTTTCTTTAACAATTCTGTGACAGGATGTAACACCGAGGACAACTCCGGTAGAAACTTCCCCACATAATTCACAAGGCCCAGTACTTGTCTCAGTTCATTCACATCGGAAGGGCTTTTCATTTTCTCAATAGCGAGAACCTTGCTGGCGTCTGGCTTAACCCCCTCCCCACTAATAATATGGCCAAAATAACACAGTTCTGGTTTCCCAAAGTGGCACTTCTCCTTATTTAGCCTCAGGCCAGATTCCTTGACGGTTTGCAGCACACAAAGCAGTCGCCGGTCGTGCTCCTCCTTAGTGGACCCATACACAAGGATATCGTCCATAACTACCACAGTACCCTCATGGTCTCTCAACAGGGAACTCATCTCTCTCTGGAAGATCTCCGGGGCCGAAGATATCCCGAAGGGGAGTCTGCGGAAGCAAAACCGACCTACCGAAGTAATGAAGGTTGTCAGTTTCTGGCTTTCTGGGTCAAGGGGTATCTGCCAGAACCCACTGGAAGCGTCGAGCGTGGAAAAGAAGTTAGCCCCCGACAACTGAGGAGCAATATCTTCCAATGTCGGCATGACATATCTCTCCCTCCTAACGGCTTCGTTTGGACGTTTCAAATCCACACAAATACGAACTTTCCCATTCTTTTTAGCGACCAGTACAATGGGTGCACACCAGTCAGTAGCTTCTGTGACCGCCTCGATAACCCCCATCTTTTCCATCCGCAGAAGCTCGCACTCCACCTTCGGCAAAAGCGGAAATGGAATCCTACGAGGCGTAGTAAGGCTATAAGGGACAGCCTCAGGTTTGAGCTTTATACAGACCGGCTCACAGTTCAGCAACCCCAGGTCTCCAAACACGTCCTCAGTGACTTCGTACACTCTTGCAACAAGGCCCAGACTGCAGGCTGCTTTCCGACTCAGAAGGTTATTCACACACGATCCTCTGATCACGTACACCCACATTGATATTTTCCGCTCCCGGCATCACAGTCAGCAAGGAACCTGCCGATGCAATCAATGCGACCTCCCGGACTATGAACTTGAATCGTAACGTTTTTCAGCTCCGGACGTCGAGGTAGCTTTGAGAATGTCACAAAGGAAATAACTGTAATGTCTGCTCCGGTATCAATCTTAAAGGCAACTCTTTCACCCAACATCGTGAGTGTAACACGCCAATCCTCGACAGAGCCGGACTGTTCAGTCACCGATCCTATAAAGGACAGTTCTGGCGTCTCCTGATCACTGTCCAGACACATCTCTCTCACAGACTCTGATTTACAAACCACCTCAAAATGGCCGGCGCGGTTGCACTTCCTGCACCTCTTGTCTATAGCAGGGCACCGCGTCTTCATCTCGTGAGGGCGGTTACAGCGTGTGCAACGGGAACACAGTGTCCAACCGCTCCTGGGTCTGTCCGCTGCCTGCTGTCTGCCGCTTTTAACCCTTTGTGACTGGTGTATTTCTTCCACCCTGTTTTCTGACCTTAAGTCTGCACTTTGTTTCTTCACCAATTCACTCTGATGTGCAATCCGTATCGCCTCATCCAGTGTCAGCTTAGACTCCAGCTGCAACTTAAGTGAAACTTCCGAGTCTGCAACTCCGATAACCAGTCTGTCTCTGATCTGCTCCTCCTTAGCAGCGCCGAACTCACAGAACTCTGCCAACTGAAAAAAGGCTGCGCACAAATGATTCCACAGATTCTCCCTCACACTGGGCGCGCTTGTGAAAGCAGGCTCTCTCGTGAATCACATTTCTTCTGGGCACAAAATGGGCGCTGAGCTTATCCACAACTTTATCAAAGTCCATCTCTTCCCCAGCGCTGAACTGAAAAGTACCGTAAAATCGGCTCCACGTCTCTCCCCATAGCGTATAAAAGGGAATTAACCTGCACCTCACCAGGCTCCTTATCCAGCTTCGAAGCGATCCTGAAGCGTGCAAACCTTTGGCGCCAAGCAGGCCATGCAGCAGGCTGAGAGAAATCGAAGGGTTCCGGAGGAGAGAACTTAGACATCTTCACAGATCAAAATGGATACGCAGGGAAACACTTCTGACACCATGTCATGAAAAGAGTAGACTCCGTGGGTTGGTTTATAGTTGTTGATTTATTCAGCATAACATCGGATAGAGGAGACACATACAGTACGTCCCGCTAGCATGGCATCCCAGCAGACACTGCCTGGTACCGCCCCCACCCTTCCTGTCATGTGACTCCGCTCTCACCACAGTAACCATTTCATCCTTTACGCACGGTTATCACATGCTTTCATTATTTTTTTCCTTTCCTGTTACATCTTTTTGTGCATTCACATTCTTTACCTCACACTAGTTTTCGTCCCATTTTTCACACTCCATCCACTTCATGATTCTTTCTGCTACATCCTCTTTTCATCATATTCCACACACAATATTTTTCACCTTTATCCATCTATTTCTTCCGTTGCATCCCACACACCCCTCCTTTTAAGTATATTCTCCATCATTCCACACCAGACTCTCCACCCACATTCGGAACACTTCAATCACTTTAGGTTTTTTTCACATTTGACACGTTTTTTCTGCGCATTTGCTTCACATACACACGCCTCTTCCTCTTTTTACATTTATCCCTATATCCATACCTTGCTTTAATGGCCTCTCTTATTCTTTGTTTACCTTCTCATTGCACACATATCACACTAGACATCGTAGGTCATATTGGATTTTCAAATCTTGTAATACTTTTTTATAAACTTTAACTTTTTGTAATACTGCCCCTCTTGCTAATTTTTGATATTTCAATTGTCCTAATTTAACTGCGCGCATCCCCAATATGGGGACTTTGCCACTATGATTGTTTTTAGTATCGCCATGGGAATCACTCACTCCTCTCCTCCCGGCTGCAGTTGTCAGGGGCAACACGGCATTACGCCGCAGCCCGGCTACGACCTTACATCTCTTAATTGATACTTCCAGAATCTGGGCGTTCTCACAGTCCACTGCCAAGGAAGGGATGGGTATGTATCCTTTGCTTTTTAACTATAAAATATTGTTACTTTCATGTTGTCTGTACCTTGAAAAAGTCGGTTTCTTTTATGTAGACTAATAAATTTATTGGTTTTATTGACGTCCCAGTGTGCCTCCCACCATCTTTTTTGTTTGCTATATTACTCCTCAGGGGAGTTAGCTGCAGGATTTTTTCTGACCTGCAGCACAGTGGAACTGAGTGTCTGGCTTCCCTCTCTATTTTTATAGATCACACACACACACACTTCAGACCAGGGGGTGTATACCAGTGACGTGCAGTGAGGTCCGAGGCACTGGCTAGTATCAGAGCCAGATATACACAGGGTTACACAGTCACAATTTACGCATTTGATTACCGTTTATAGTGAAACTCTATTCTCCTAAATAAGTAAAGTTCGCATTTTTTTTACAGTTCTAAGAGCATGCACTTACAATACTGACTAATAGAGGGTGCTATTACACACAGGCTGACTGCTGAGCTCTGCCTGCCCCCCCCCCCCACGACTGACGAGGACAGTCACATGACGGTCCTGCGTCAAATCAATCCATGGGGAGCTCTGCCTCCCATGGGGGGGGCGTTTTTTGAAAAAAAAGAAGTGCTTGAGACCAATGGAGCTTTCCCATTGGCTCAAGCTTTCAATTGCTCTGGAGGCACTGAAAAGCGTAGAACCAGGAAGCAAAGCCAGCTTGAGCTACGCAACTAGTATAGCATTCAGCTGCGCAAATTGCGTAGGCTGGGCTGGCTCAGTGCTGCCCCTGCTGTCTCTGTAGTGAATCACACACAGCAGCCGGCAAACTGAAAGTGCAGGGGAAAAAAGCAGGACAGAAGCACAGCGAGGGGAGTATGAAAACATTTTATTAACAGTTTAAATATACATACATGTCATTACAGCACAATGAGCACAGTGTGTGTGTGTGTGTGTGTGTGTGTGTGTGTGTGTGTGTGTGTGTGTGTGTGTGTGTGTGTGTGTATATATATATATACACACGCAGACCTGGTCTGAGGTCTGAAGAGTATAATAATATTCACGCAACTGGTCTGAAACAATTCTAATATATATTGTGGGGGTATAGCCAAACGGAGGCTACCTTTGCTGGGAAAAGGTAGTCCAGGCGAAAGAAAGTTCTTTTAAACCTGTCCAGCAGACAGTATTTTATTTAAAAGGTTGCAAAAACAGAACTGAAGACAGAAAATAAACCCTTGCCGCTCAGGCTCTTAGTAAACAGTTAGATCCCCTAACAAATGGTGAGCTAACCTCAGCCACCTTAAACGAACAAAATTACTTTAAGCAACCTTTACACACCTTGTAGCTCCCTCAGAAGGCTTTCTGAGTCCCAGGCCAAAGCAACTTCCTGGTTTAGCCTCCCCTCTTTTATCTCCCCTGATTAAACAATCAAGTAATTAGCACTGGGGAGAGACACAAAACCTGGAAATCCAGACACTACATGCAGCCTGAAAACCTGGTCTGGATTTCCCACTTCGGCATATATGATAGAAACCGAGGA
>RXON01002502.1:0-94933 GCA_009667805.1 Leptobrachium leishanense
CATCCACATGTAACTCATACGGCTTATGAGGGTCCGCATAGGCCAGAACAGGAGCTCGGGTTAGACTCTCTTTCAACTTCACAAACGCACCTTCACATTGACTAGTCCATTCGCCTTGTATGGACTCTTTAGCTTTCCTTGGTCCTGGAGCGGAGGGGTTTCGGTCAGAGACCTTACAGCCTTCTTCGGTGGTTTCTTTCTGCAGGAGTTTGTTCAACGGCTGAGCTATCTTGGCGAATCCTCCCACAAATCTTCGATAGTATGAGCAGAATCCCAAGAAAGATCTAAGTTCAGTGACGTTTCGAGGTCTAGGCCAAGAAGCTACGGCCTCCAACTTTCGAGGATCTGTCGAAACACCTTCTGCCGAGACCACGTGTCCCAGATATGTGACTGACGGTAAACAGAACTGGCATTTCTCCAGAGACAATTTCAACCCCTCTTCATGGAGCCTCTTCAAGACCTTCTCCAAACGTTGCTTCATGCTCTTCCAGAGTCTTCCCGAACACAATTATGTCATCCAGGTACACTAACACTTCGATTAGATTCATATCCCCGACTGTCTTCTCCATCAACCGTTGGAACGTAGCTGGAGCTCCCGTCAGACCTTGAGGCATTCTATTGAACTCAAAGAACACCAGTGGACAAATGAACGCAGTTTTCTCTTTGTCTTCAGGGTGCATCGGTATCTGATGATATCCGCTTCGCAGGTCTAATACACTGAACCACTTTGCTCCAGACAAACACTGTAAGGCATCTTCAATCCGAGGAGTGGCGTATTGGTCGGGGATGGTTCTTCGGTTCAGGGTGCGATAGTCTATGCACAAGCGGACAGAACCATTCTTCTTCCTGACCAGCACTATTGGAGATGCATATGGGCTTCTGGACTCTTGAATCACATTGGTTCTCTGCAACTCATTTAGCTGTTCTCGCAGATCATCCAAGTCTCCCAGCAGAACTCGCCTTGACCTTTCACGAAACGGCTTGTCTTCTTGCAACCGAATGCGGTGTTCCGTACTCTTAGCCAGGCCCACATCGAACTCATCTTTCGAGAATAATTGTTTCCACTTTAGATTAGAACTTGAGACTGAAGGCGTTTCTTCCACTCAGGTGAAATGGGGGCGTCTTTAGGGTAGAATCTTTCATCTGGAATCTCTTTATCCACTCCCCCTCCTAAATCGGTGGAGAGGGGTGTAGCAGACTCTACTTGCCCGATAGGCATTCGTGCTTTAAGGACTACTGGAGAATCTGTCACATTGCACACACTGACCGAGACTCTTCCTCGGGTTCTCTTCAGGGCTTTGGTGGAGATTATTTCAGGAATTACTTCGACTCCGGTTTCACTCCCATGATTGACATCGGTTCCCAGCACCACATAGGGACCTGGTTGCGATCCGTTCAACTTGACTGAAACCCGGAAGCTCGCTACTTCTCCTGCTTGCAGAACCTTCTCTGTCCCACCCAGTCTCCACAGTCTTCCCACCTCAGCAGGTGCTTTCCGTTCTTCAACATCCTCTGATAGACCGGTCGTAGCATGGGGTGCACTCCTTGAGTTGACCCTTCTTCCACTACGATGGGGTCAGGAGACGCCGCACTAGGTCCGTATTTGTCCCCACTATCAGAGAGCTTCTGTTCGCACCCGAGGGTCGGGGGCACACAATGGCCAAGGCGTCACAGCCTCCGGACTGTCCGATGACTTCAGATCCGATCTCCAACCTTACTTGCAGGTACCCGTCATAAGGGAGTTTCTCAGTGCCGATACCCCATATTTCCAAATCCTTCAATTCTTGCAGAGGAATGTGCTTTAAGTGTTTCTCATAGAAGTCTTTATAAATCAAAGTCACTTGAGCCCCTGAATCTAACAGGGCTTTGGTGTAGACTCCCTCCACTTGGATTGACACAATCGGAGAAGGACCTATCAGCTGGTCAGGAAACTTGGTGGAGGTATCCGGACGCTTAGACCCAGTTTGCTGGACCCTGGCCTTTTTCTTGGCCCGTGCAGGTTTTGGGTGTGCATTGCCTCCCCATGACGCAGACCCGGACGCTAAGGGAGTGACTCTTTCCATTCTGGCAGGCTCAGCAGTTGGCTTGGCTTTGGGCCCTCTTGCCCTCTTAGTTTTAAATTGGTTCTTGGAGCGAGGTTCAACTTCTGGGCACCTAGGTTGCTCCTTTACTGGTGCCCTCTGGCGTTTCCCGCTGGTGGAGTAGATAACAGTCCCTCTAGGGCTTTCAGCAGCCACTCAACTTTATCCCTCTCAGGCTTCCGGCCTTTACATTGCGCACGGAAATGGCCCATTTCTCCACAACCGAAACATCTCTTCCTCGAAAGTGGAGACACAGTTGCTTGTTGAGGTTCTAATAAGAGATTTGAACCAGACGCCACGGCAACTTCAGTCGTCTGTATCCCTGTTAGGAACTTTTGCATTTCCCCCTGCATCTCGGTCACCTTCATCAACACCCTGCACAGTTCAGCGTGCGCTTGCTGCAGTTCAGTTTGAGCTTCCTGTACCTTCTTTACAGTCTTGAACAACTCGCTTCGTTCGGAAGAGTTCGATTCTTTGGCAGCCTTTTCGATGAATTTAAAACCGACTAACTGCTCCTGTTCATCCAGGTCAGATCCATAGGTGTCTAACGAGTCGTTTTCAGGCTGCAGACCGTCGTTATATCTTGCAGGTTGTGCATAAGCCCTTTCTCCCCGCCTGAAGGATTTCTCTTCCAGCAGAGCCTCCTCCTCTCGTACAACTCGGATCAGTTCCAGGTACTTCAACTCTTGATTAACTGCTCTGCTTCTCAGCTGCATCATCACCGGATCTAACGGTTGAGAGCCCCTCAGGATCTGCTTTATTCGTATCTTATCTACGTCAGCCGGTTTGGCCCCTTTCTTGAGGAGTATTTGGTGCAAAATCTTATCCAGGCGCCTCATGTAATCAATCATTCTCTCACCTCTCTTCTGATAGGTGTGTCCGTACTGATATACTAGTTCCGCTG
Source organism: Leptobrachium leishanense (assembly GCA_009667805.1). Lineage (NCBI taxonomy): Eukaryota > Metazoa > Chordata > Amphibia > Anura > Megophryidae > Leptobrachium > Leptobrachium leishanense. The sequence goes on from RXON01002502.1 coordinate 2,986, forward strand.
CCTTTTCTGTTCGCCCAAAAACTTCTTCAAGAACGTTCAGATAATCCAAAGCAGTACAATCTTTTCTACTCAATTTTAGGTTTCTCACCGCTTCTGACGCAGGTCCCTTTAAACTCTCGGTGATCCTTTGCTTTTTCTGGGCCTCAGGGACGTCCCACTCATCCAGTGCCTGCATCGCCTGTTCCACCCATTCCTCAAAGGTTTCTTCTCCCGCCGGAGTTGGTACATTTCCTGTAAAGTTCCTTAACCGTCGATAACCGAAATTAGTGTGAGGAGGGCTTGTTTTCTGACATTTGGCCAGCAAATCTCCAATAGCCACGATAAATTCAGGCCCGATCATGGCCAACGGACTGGGCGCGGGAACACTTGCGGATTCACCACGTGGCGCACTTGGCTGAATTAGTTGGACTTCCACCTCATCTTCCAGCTCCACGCTCGCGCCCCGAAAACATGCTGGAATACCTTTTCTCCATTCAAGAAGAACATGCGTGTGAGAGGTATCTGGGTTTTTCTTAATGTCCAGAATTAACCCCCGATGATCTGGTGCTAGCGTGGCCACGGCCTGGCGAATCTGATCTTCGGCCCAAGTGTCTGCGGGAATATCCATGACTATGCAACATGCTAACTGACTACTGTGCTCCCCACACCATTCGGCAGCAGTGTCTGGATCCATATTTAACCCTTTAGATGCGGTTTTTCCAGAGACTGAATCCCGGACGAGCCCCCACGTGTAGCGCTCACTCCCGGAGGAGCCGCTGAAATTGAACCACGGGTCAGTCTCCCCGCACTAGGGAATAAATATACTCCAACACCGCTGTAAGTTTTACAAGTTAAAAGGTTTACTAAAAAGGTTTGCAGCTCTTGAGACACGGTATATGCAGGAAGATTTACAGTACTTTCGTAACACGATAAACGCGTAGCGGTAAAAGAAACGAAAACACGAGGGCTTCGTATTTTCGGAAAAAAAAACCCCGACCGAGCAGAAATTTAAAAGATACGAAATTCGAGGAAAAACCGCGTAGCGGGACACAATAAAATACACAGTTCTCGTATCACGGTAAACGCGCAGCGGGAACAAAAAAAAGGAAAAAATGTTCGGAATGTAACTTTAACTTTGCCCCCTTGTCCCGATTCGGAAAAGGAAACTGAGTCCTGCACAGGTTAAGTCCCAGAACATGAAGTGGTGTGTATTCGTGTGTATATGGTACCCGGGTACTTTTCAACTGGCCAGTGAGTTTACTTTAAAGATGTCTTCGACTAGTCAGTTGGGGCCCTGTGGGTTTCAGAAGGAAAACAGCAGCGTACGCTCTTATTTACATACGGCCTTGGGGGCCTCTCACCCATCCAGCGCAAGCTTGAGGTTCTGCTGACCCAGGACGTCTCTCCGCTCGATGCTGACTGGGGACGCCGACCACCGGATCTGTTGTCTGGCCCTCTGTCTGTCAGCCGCGACTCATCCAGCTTACCGCCTGCTCCCCGCTTCGATCGACCGCGGTACTCCTCACTCGAGGGGTCTTCTCTCCTTCAACTGCACTCGGATGGTATAGAGGGTGATGTCTGTGTCCCGCAAAGCTGGGTGACCCAATCCTAAGGCCCAATCCACTCTGTCTGCGCTCCGGCCTATCTTTTGGTCTCTCCTTCTCTGTATGCATCCGCTCTCCTCTGCTCCCTGGCGCGCTCTGCCTGTTCTCCACGAGGTGCAGGATGTACAGTCTCTCCAAAACCCACCCACTTCCTGTTTCTTCGCAAAGCATGCCGGGACATGCTTCTCCCCGCATCACCTCTTCCCATGATAGACTGCAGGATTTCTCACGCGCAGCCCCCACTCTCTGGAACGCTCTCCCTCGTACTGTCAGACTTTCCCCTAACTTCTCTTCCTTCAAACGCTCCCTGAAAACATTCCTATTTAGGGAAGCCTACCACCCAACTCACTGACGCAACCATCAATCACTCTCACCTTACAGTCCTCTCCTCCTGTTTCCAACCCCAACCCTCCCAGATTGTGAGTTCCTACGGGAATAGGGCCCTCATCTCCTCCTGTACTGTTTGTCAAATGTTGTTCAATGTATTGTAACCCTGTCTATACTGTGCTTATTGTACAGCGCTGCGGAATATGCTGGCGCTTTATAAATAAAGAATAATAATAATAATAATAATAAAATGTCCAGTGTCTTTAATCGTGATTGTCTCCATCTTGTGGCCAAAAATGGGTACTGCCACAGTAAACTTTAACACATCGCTACACTTTGAATAGCCTCCCAGTGGGGGCAGTAACCGTTATATAGAAAGGGTAGTAGATACATGGAATATCCTCCCGGTGGGAACAGTAACCATGATATAGAAAGGGTAGTAGCTACATGGAATAGCCTCCCAGTGGAAGCAGTAACAGTGAAATAGAAAGGGTAGTAGATACATGGAATAGCCTCCCAGTGGGGGCAGTAACAGGGCTATAGAAAGGGTAGTAGATACATGGAATAGCCTCCCAGTGGGGCAGTAACAGTGATATAGAAAGGGTAGTAGACACATGGAATAGTCTCCCAGTGGGGGCAGTAACCGTTATATAGAAAGGGTAGTAGATACTTGGAATAGCCTCCCAGTGGGGGCAGTAACAGTGATATAGAAAGGGAAGTAGATACATGGAATAGCCTCCCAGTGGGAACAGTAACAGTGATATAGAAAGGGTAGTAGATACATGGAATAGCCTCCCAGTGGGGGCAGTAACAGTGTTATAGAAAGGGTAGTAGATACATGGAATAGCCTCCCAGTGGGGGTAGTAAAAGGGATATAGAAAGGGTAGTAGATACATGGAACAGCCTCCCAGTGGGGGCAATAACAGTGATATAGAAAGGGTAGTAGATACATGGAATACCCTCCCACTGGAAGCAGTAACAGTGATATAGAAAGGGTAGTAGATACATGGAATAGCCTCCCAGTGGGAGCTGTATCTACTACCCTTTCTATATCACTGTTACTGCTTCCAGTGGGAGGGTATTCCATGTATCTACTACCCTTTCTATATCACTGTTATTGCCCCCACTGGGAGGCTGTTCCATGTATCTACTACCCTTTCTATATCCCTTTTACTACCCCCACTGGGAGGCTATTCCATGTATCTACTACCCTTTCTATAACACTGTTACTGCCCCCACTGGGAGGCTATTCCATGTATCTACTACCCTTTCTATATCACTGTTACATGGAATAGCCTCCCAGTGGGAGCTGTAACAGTGATATAGAAAGGGTAGTAGATACATGGAATAGCCTCCCACTGGAAGCATTAACAGTGATATAGAAAGGGTAGTAGATACATGGAATATCCTCCCAGCGGGGGCAGTAACAGTGATATAGAAAGGGTAGTAGATACATGGAATATCCTCCCAGCGGGGGCAGTAACAGTGATATAGAAAGGGTAGTAGATACATGGAATAACCTCCCAGTGGGGGCAGTAACAGTGATATAGAAAGGGTAGTAGATACATGGAATAGCCTCCCAGTGGGGGCAGTAACAGTGATATAGAAAGGGTAGTAGATGGAAAAGCCTCCCAGTGGGGGCAGTAACAGTGATATAGAAAGGGTAGTAGATACTGCCCCCACTGGGAGGCTATTCCATCTACTACCCTTTCTATATCACTGTTACTGCCCCCACTGGGAGGCTATTCCATGTATCTATTACCCTTTCTATATCACTGTTACTGCTCCCACTGGGAGGATATCCCATGTGACAGTGATATAGAAAGGGTAGTAGATACTGTACATGGAATAGTCTCCCAGTGGGGGCAGTAACCATGATATAGAAAGGGTAGTAGATACATGGAATAGCCTCCCAGTGGGTGCAGTATAATCTCTGTATCAGGTTGTACAGGTGTAAATGTTATTTCCGTGTGATTGTGGATTGGCTGAATGTTTAACCCACCTGATCGCTGGCTTTTAAGCTGATTCTTTGAGATCTCGTGGCTTTGCTCCTGATTTATACTGATTGATTGATCATAGAACTGATACTCGCTGATAGATTTGTAATCAATAAATATGATTTCTATTTCACATAAACGTAAAGAATGACTTGTCTGTGTCCCTCCAATCAGTGATGAGTATTTATATGCACAGGGGGTGCTCTGGTTCTAATTAATACATGTTACTCCCTGAGGTCACATGATGCATGTGGTTTAATATACAGGCTCGAGGTCACATGATGCACGTGGTTTAATATACAGGCTCGAGGTCACATGATGCACGTGGTTTAATATACAGGCTCGAGGTCACATGATGCACGTGGTTTAATATACAGGCTCGAGGTCACATGATGCACGTGGTTTAATATACAGGCTCGAGGTCACATGATGCACGTGGTTTAATATACAGGCTCGAGGTCACATGATGCACGTGGTTTAATATACAGGCTCGAGGTCACATGATGCACGTGGTTTAATATACAGGCTCGAGGTCACATGATGCACGTGGTTTAATATACAGGCTCGAGGTCACATGATGCACGTGGTTTAATATACAGGCTCGAGTCACATGATGCACGTGGTTTAATATACAGGCTCGAGGTCACATGATGCACGTGGTTTAATATACAGGCTCGAGGTCACATGATGCACGTGGTTTAATATACAGGCTCGAGGTCACATGATGCACGTGGTTTAATATACAGGCTCGAGGTCACATGATGCACGTGGTTTAATATACAGGCTCGAGGTCAACCAGGGGATAAATAACAGAAAGTCCAGCTCTGAAAGCAGGAAAAAAAAGCTTTATTGATCAGATAAACCTACCTATGCATGATGTCACATGGATCCATTTTGGGGTTAATGGAATAATTTGTGTCTTCAGTAAATGTCACAGCGCTAACGCGCTTTTTAGGGTTAATGTACAGGTGGAATGTGAGGAATTCAATGTGCCTGCTCTGAGCACCCAACAGGGCTTCACAGCCGACTGACATTTCCACCCTGCCTGGCTGCCTCCGAGGATGAGGGGGAGGTCAGCATTTGAGAAGCAGCCACAGCTTGACAACTGCTCCTCAAAGACCACAGGCAGAGGAAGTCATCAGGCAGGGAGGTGATTTTGAATAGGTTTTCTGTCCTCCTGCTCCTGGTGCCCCCTCTCAGCTATTACTCTCCTCCAGAATGCACAGAGCTAGAAGGGGAACTGAGACCCGTATCCTCAGGCAATGAGATGGGACTCTGATTGTCCGGCGCCCTCCCCCCTTCGGCAGCCGCCTGTCCCTGTCCTGCCTGATAGCAAGCACCCACGGCTCTCCATGTACCTTGGGCTTGGTGTATTTTAAACAGACGGCATGGGCGGCAGATCGGATGGAAGGTGGACCTCTTCTGTAATTACTTTGTAGCTCTGCACATGCACTGGTCTGGCTGCTCTGCCACTGTGTGGAGCCTCCTGCTCTCTCCCGCCCCATGTGACGCAAAGTGTGGCGCCGGCGCACTGGGTCACCGGTATCACGTGACCAACTCCCTTCCGGACCCGGCTGACCACCTCACAGACCTCATCTTGCTGAGCCGATCGGCGGCTGGAAACAATTAGGGGCGCACAATTTCTAAATGAATCAGCGCCCCTAATAAAATTGCGCCCGGGGCCACCGCCCCGTTGCCCCCCCCCCACGCTACGCCACTGGCTCCTCACTCTATAGACACGCAGAGAGTGGGCCCAGAAAGGACAGGGGAGTGAGCAAACTGTGTGTTTGCTGGACGAAGATGCTTGCTTGTGGTTCCTAAACCTCCAGAAAGCCCTGTCACTGTAGCTTGGTCCTCGTGTAGGAGCTGTGTCAAGCTGAAGCTTTCTGTGCGGCTTCTTGAGGCACAGCTTCTGTTTTACGATTCCCTGTGTCATATGCAAGAAATGAATGTCACATGCAGGATATGATTGAAGTCAGATAGCTTAACTCGTCCGATTTTGAAAGCACTCAAAGTCCTTTATATTTTTCTATCCTTTATTGAGAAAGTAACAGCAAATAAAAGGTGTCTTGAACATAGTGGATTGAGTAGAGAAAGCTTCTCTTAAGTATGCTGTGGAATGGGAGGAACGTAAAACAGAATGCTGCTGCCACGTTAACCGGACCTTACTCACAAGCCTCAAAGGAAGGAAGGAAGGAGAAGTGAACCCAGGAAAGGAATCTGGGTTAAACTAACGAGTTAGACAGGGAGAGTGGAATAATCCATTCTCACGTAAAATAATAGGGAGGTTGACGCGGCAACCCGTCTCTAGTTGACCAGAAAAATCAAACCTAGCAACATTGTAACAATGCCTTCTGACTCTGGGAGCTAGAGAGCAGGGAATGCAAGCAGAGAAACACAGGACTGGGGTAGAACTGGCTGCAAAAACAGAAAAATGGGGAAAACAACTAAGGAATCTGGTTCTAAGATAGTTTTGAATCCCACAGACCCAAGCATGTTCCACCATTCAGTGGCCGCTCCTTTACCTGTGGGTGTAACTTTATACAGTCAGTTTAATAAAACAAAGAAAAAAATGTCATCTGCGCTTATGCCCATTATACCGTGTGAAACTAAACACAATTAGAGGTTTGGTTTCTTATTAATGGCCATTATAAGAATAAGCTCGCCCGCCAGCATCAAGGCACCTCTAATGAGGGCGAGTCCTATCCAAAAATGAAACCACAGGCTGCTACATAGCAAACCATACCCGCTCATGCTGCCTGTAAGACATGAGGTAGACTGGTGGGCCTTTATTTATGTTTAATAAAACGCCTGGTATTATTGGTGTGTATGTTCAGGGCCGGATTAAGATCTCTATGGGCCTGGAGCTGAATATTTTGGTGGGCCAACGCTTTGAAACAAAAAATATAATTTTTTTTTCAATTTTAGATGCAGAGGCCAGACTCCGTCCGACCTGCCCAATCACACCTCACTTGACCTTGTGAGGTGTAAAGATTAGTGACGCAGGGGTCCAAAGTCCCCCTCAGTGCTCTTCGCTGCAGTGCATTGGTTTAGGTTTTTGATGTAACAATTCGTAATAATGGATTGTGCCATCACCTCCACACTTGTTGGTGACTTGAGAAATGTGATGGTTAGTTAGTGCAGCATCATTGTTTACTTTAGAATTGAAAAGTGAAAAATATTACTGTTGGAAAGAAAAATATAAAGAAATATTTATTATTTTTTCTAATACTTACAACTTGGTCAAGTTTGGTATCAATGGAAAGGCAGTGATCTGGCCTTTCCAGTGATACCTAACATGAGCCTGTAGCTGCTATGGAGTTTGAGACACAGTGGTCGAAATGCAGACATATTTATCCTTTCTCTGGGCCTATTCTGAGGCATGGGCCTGGAGCTGCTGCTCCATCAGCCCCTATGTTAATCCGTCCCTGTGTATGTTTCTCTTTGTGTGCTATCACTGTAACCTCCCACACATTGCAGCTTATTATGTGTAACTCCTTATATTCCTGGTTCTGGGGTTTATCCGTCTCAATGTCCTCCCCGCGTCCTGCTAGTGGAGATAATTAAGGGATTCATGGAGTTTGTTTTCACAGGAATTTGTAGAACATTTCCTTCATTGTTGGATTTCTTTGTATTTTATTGATAAATTAGAAGAATCAGTAGAAGCCGTTGTGGTGACGTGTAACAGTCTCGCCCCTTTATATATAATGTATATATAGCGGTTTTGTTGCTGCTCTGCAAATGCTTCATCGTTTCACATTCATCCATATTATGAATAAAGTGTTGTGGCTCGTGCAGATCTGAAGCGATAAAGCTGCGCCCATGCTGCCTGGAATGTACCATATCACGTCCAACTGCTTTCTGAGAAGAAAAATAGGTTTCTTTCCTCCTTTCAGCGATGGCGTCTGTGGATCTGAGAGACGAAGTGACCTGCTCCATCTGTATGGAGATTTATACAGATCCTGTGACCCTGACATGTGGACACAGCTTCTGCCAGCTCTGCATCACCAAGACATGGGACAACCAGGAGGAGGGAGAATATTCCTGTCCTGAATGTTTACACAGGTTTCGGGTAAAACCTGAGCTTAAAAGAAACCTGAGACTGAGTAACATCGCGGAGAATATCCGATCTACTCACCTAGAGCGGGAAGTGACCGGGATCCCCTGTACTTACTGTATTCAGTCTCCGGTACCAGCTGTTAAAACATGTCTGCTGTGTGAAGCTTCTCTGTGTGAAGACCACCTGAGGGTCCACTGCAAGTCAGCAGCACACGTCTTAACTGAACCCACCACTTCACTGGAGAGCAGGAAATGCACCGTCCACAAGAAGGTCCTGGAATATTACTGCTGTGAGGACGCGACCTGTATCTGTGTGTCCTGCAGGTTGGATGGAGAGCACAGGGGACACCAGGTGGAGACTCTGAATGAGGCCTCCGAGAAGAAGAAGAAGGAGAAAGTGAGGAATATTCTGCAGAAACTGACCTCACAGAGAGAGGAGACCGAGAAAAGAGTCCAGAGCCTGGAGGAGCTCAGGAGACAAGTGCGAGGAAAAGCAGCCGGAGTAACAGAGCGAGTCACTGCCCTGATTAGGGACATCAGGAAACAGCTGGAAGCCCTGGAGAAGCAAGTACTGAGTGAGATCTCCAGGCAGGAAAAGCAGGTCTCACTCCGAGTCTCAGATTTAATCCGGCAGTTGAAAATAAAGAAGGAGAAGCTGTCCAGGAAGATGGGCGACATTGAGGAGCTGTGTGACATGACGGACCCATTAACTGTCTTACAAGAAAAGGAATCAGACAGAGCCGACTATTGTGACGCTGAGACACATGATATAAAGGTCCATGATGTAAGAGACCTGGATGTGGAGCAGATCTCAAAGACCTTACACTCAGGCCTAGCTGGGATTGTGAATGAAATAAAGAGACGTCACAAAGTACGGGAAGTGTCAGACATGTCACTGGGTCTAAACACGGCTTCTGACACGTTATTGGATGTAAGCACTGTAACCGGAGTCAGACAGGTTCACTTCATTAACGGCGCCGGACCAGACACAAGCAAGGATTGTCCAAACACGAGTCTCTTCAGGAAAGGCAAGATTTTATTGTGTCGTCACACAAGTGCTCACACAGGATTGAATCTCTAAAAGTGAGCCCCTCTTTCACCCCGTGCAAGGGGTCTTATACTCAAAAATACGTAATTAGGTACCTCCCAATTAGCCCACCTCCCGCTGACACTTTATTCCATCCCGTGGGTTAATACCTCCCATCATTAGCATAAACACAAGAACATTCCACATTTAACTATAAATTGATACACTTCATGTTAGTTTGACAGTATGTGATTTGTTTGTGCTGTCTTTCTCCGGCCAGCGCCTCCCTCCCTGTTGGCTTTGTTTATTCAGATAGCCAGGGACCTGGTCTGTTTTCTGTGCTCCCTTTGTTCTCTAGCACATCGCTCTGACCTTGCTTCATTCATAAATCTTTCTGTCTCTTTATGCCAAGAGCTGGCCGGATCCTGCCTGGATTTCTTGTTAGCTTTTCTAATCTACCACGCATTCCTTAAATTCTACGTGAGCTCAGCTCTTCTCTTCTAAATGAAATCTATTCTATTTACTTGGTGAACCAATATTCTGAACAAGATGGCTGCCTGGCTTATGGTGGCAACCATCTTCCAGCCTGGTTCTCCTTCATTCCCCCTTGGCTCAAGTGTCAGTATCTTTTTCCTGGCACTTGTAGCCATTACACTCCACTATTCTGAAATTCTGAATATTGGGGGGACTTCCCGTTCGCTGGGAACATTCCCTGCGGGATTATCAGTGGTATCTTCTGTGTTTGTGTGGGTGTCAGTGCTGCCTTGCATAGTGGCCACATGCATAGCCCTATGCGGTATATCAGTATCCCTATGATCAAGACCACCACTACCATGAGTATCATGGATCCAATCTGTGAGATAAATCTCAGGATTGATCCAAACCATTCTCCCATTGCTCCGAACCCACGGAGCGGATTCCAGCCTTCGCAGCAATCCTTCTAGCTGAGCCCTGCAACTGTGCTACCTTTTCCTGGTGGTCTTGAATTACCTGGTAATAATCTGGGACTTCGTGTGTAGTGTTTCTGATGAAGGTGCAACATTCATAGTGCATCGTCATTTCACACAATCCATTCAATGCTGCACTGATCTGCTCAAGCGCCATATCATGTATCATCTGCACCTTCCGTATCTCTCGCATTTCCAGATTCAGCAACTGGATATCCATACTGGTTCTATTCAGGATCTCATCCATCAGATTGACATAGCTATTCAATCTCCTCATTATCTCTCCTCCCCATCCAGTCCATGCTGGCAGCCATGTCCATATTCGATCCATTTTCGCAACAACTCTCTCTTCGGTCTTTCAAACACCAGTGGGTACCTAGGATGTAGTTCTGTGTCTGTGTTTGTGTCTTCTCCCCTTAGTCTCTGTATTGGGACCAGTTTAGCCAAATAACACATTCCTGTTATTGTTGGTGGAACCCATGTGTAACACACTCTCCCACAACACACCTGGTATCCCTCTTCTAACATGAATGGTGATAGGTGTAGTGTTCCCTTTGCTAATTCCAACATCATTCGCCTCATTCGTCTAGTCGTCTCCAGCACACTCTGCATCCCACCAGACTCATCTTCAATTACTCTCTCTTGTTTACTCGTGAGTTTCCTGCACTGTATATATAGATAATTTGAGTGTCCCTCTGTGTCAATTGTGTATATGTATGATGTCCAATTGAATTTGCTTGAGTAACACCCTTCCTTCTTATGTGTGTCTTTATCTGGCCCTATTTGGAAACACCATTCTGGAGGATATATGTACCCTATTATGGGTACCCAGCTTCATACATTTCTGGTTGTTCTCTGGGTGGCCGGAAAGAATGTATTGTGATATTCCCTGATGCAAACATACTCAGATTCATTGGAACCGAAGCAAATGGGATATGGATTGTCTCTGGGTGCATTCTGCTGCACACCCAACATGCTTCCTGCCCAGACTTCTTAGCATAGTCATATTTAAATTGCACAAGCAAATGTCCTCTTGGCAATATCTCAGATGATACTTCTCGCTTTTGTCTCCACATGGTACGGGTTCTCATCACCGGGTGTGTACCATTCCAGATGTGAGAAATATCCACTTTCCCCGCGGTATTTGTACAATTGGGGCATGCTCCACGTGAGAGTCCATAAATCAAATTAGCAAGGTATAGAATCAGCGCCACAACTGCCCCGAATGTCAGAATTCCTTGGGCAATTCTTTTCACAGCCACATAAACCCAATCCCTCCCCGCCGGAATTTCAAAAGTGAAGAACATATCAGGACGATCAAGGGTGGGGGCCGGGCCCCTAAAAAACACCCTGTGGTTATCCCCCGTCGGCAGGTGGTCAGGGCCTGTGCCCATCAAAACACCCATCTCTGCTGGCGGGTGGTCAGGGCCTGTGGTCTTTGTCAGCTTCAGCCTCAGCGGATTGGTCTCGTTGGCGACGACCTTCCATGTTAGCTCAGGACTGGCAGCTGCTTTTATTCTGGAGTGATGTATCCACGGGACCACCTCGGCAACCTTTACTGCTGTAGGGGTTGATAACAGGACAAGATAGGAGACCTCTCCATTTTGGACCCAGTGGATCATTTTTCCACTCTTTTACCCATACTGAGTCACCCGGACAATACTTATGCAGTGAAGGATACAGAAAATGCGGTATATTATCCCCCACCAAGTATTTAACTTCTGCATTGATTTACCCAACATTACTACCTGATCATTTAGTTTAGTTTCTCCCAATGCCCGAAGGTCCCCCCTTAGTCCATTAATCAGAGGGGTTGGCCGTCCAAACATAAGTTCGTACGGACTTAGCTTCAATTGGGGGGTTGGTCTGCACCTAATGTGCAAAAGGACTATCGGCAGCAAGTCCAACCAGCCTAATGACGTCTCTTGGCACAGTTTGGACATCAGAGTCTTTAGGGTACGGTTCATTCTTTCAACTTTTCCCGAACTTTGGGGCCTGTAGGCAGTATGTAGCTTCCAGGTGATGCCCAGTAGCCGGGCAAGTTGTTGCAAACAGTTCTGGATAAATGCAGGCCATTGTCCGACCCTATCTCGAGGTGGAAGTCCGTAACGTGGTATTATTTCTTTCATCAGGCTCTTTACCACTTCTGTAGTCTTTTCAGTTCTTGTTGGGAAGGCTTCCACCCATCCCGTTAAAGTACATACCATCACTAGTAGATATTTGTATCCTTTGCAGGGTGGCAGTACTGTAAAGTCTATTTGTAATGATGCCATTGGGGATAGCCCGATTGGCTGTTCCCTGGGGGTTGAGACGGCCTGTTTTTTGGTTGTTTTTGGCACATGTTACACACTGCTGAGCTGTTGTTTTGCAGATTGCTGACAATCCTGGTACGTAGAAATGTGGCTCCAACTGTTGCTCCATCATTTTCTCCCTCCATGGGTACTTGCGTGAAGTGCTCTCACGATTTCAGGAGCCAGTGTTGCTGGTAGGACCATTCGTCCATTCTCCATCTGGAACCATCCATCTTCTCCATAACCTCCGGGTTCTTCTGTCAGCCACTTCTTTTCTTTTTCTGAGTACACAGGTGTCCATTCGCTCAGTGGTGCTGGTAGAAGTGCAGCTACCACTGGTTTTGGTTTGTATCGTGCCAATTCTCCATGATTCCCCCAGATAAATTCTTCTTTTGGAAAATAGTATCGCCATGCGAAAAACAATAAATCTTGTCTGTCTTGTGAATCTCTTACTGCTGGTATGAAAAAGTCCATTGCACTCTTCTTCATTCTTGGCAGTCTGTTCTTGATAAGGATCTCCTTGAGGAAGAACCTCACCAGTGGGACTTGATATTCTTCTGCCCCCAATTCTCCCAGACTGTGCAGTATTCGTGTGATTCGTAGATTATTGTGAGGATGGTTTGTCAGATTTTCAAATCGTGACGCGAAATTTTCTGCTCGTTCAACTTCAGTTGTTTCTTTGTCTTCCTCCTCCCCCACTATTTTTACGCCGAAGAATTTCAGCATCATTTTGTATGCTCTGCGCAGTCTTTGCTGAACTTCTGAGGTGTTGATCATCAGGCGTGTCTCTTGCGGATTTAGGGGAGTAGAGTAGAAATTTCGGCCTTGTGTCCGAGTTGGAAAAAGCCATTGGATATAATCATGATTGAGTTCTAATAGTTCAAAGTCATTTTGCCATTTGTGCAGTATTATTTCAATGAACTCGCCGTGGGGTTCAAACTTTTTCAAATTCATGTAGAACTCGTAATTTGGCATTGAAGGTTGAGGCTCTTGTTTGCAGATCAGTACTTTAGCTTGATCTTCTGTTGGCGGTGTCGGTTTTGCAGCTGCTTTTGCGGCCTGGTCCGCGCGTCTGTTACCTTTTGGAATTTCATCACGGCCCTTTTGATGGCCTCGACAGTGCATGATGCTGACAGCATTTGGTTTCCACACTGCTTCCAGGAGAGCCGTGATTTCTGCAGCATATTTAATCTGTTGTCCTGAAGACGTAAGTAGACCTCTCTCTTTGTAGAGTGCACCATGTGCATGGACCGTCATGAAAGCGTATTTGGAATCTGTATAGATATTTACTCTTTTTCCTTCAGAAATTTCAAGGGCTCTGGTTAGAGCTGTTATTTCGGCCAATTGTGCAGATGTATGGCCTGGCAGTGGCTTTGCTTCGATAACTTCTTCTGCTGAGACTACTGCATAGCCGGAGACTTTCTTCCCATCATCCATGTAACTGCTACCATCAGTGAATAGCTGTAGATCGTATTTGTCTAGGGGTACGTCTTTCAAATCTGGCCTGCTACTGAACACTTCTTCCATGACTTGGAGGCATTCATGATCTGGATCCTCTTCACAGTCAGGCAGTAAAGTAGCAGGGTTCAAGGTAGCGATGAGGTCCAAATGGACCCGTGGATTTTCACACATCATGGCTTGGTACTTCGTCATCCGGCTGTTGCTGAACCAGTAACCTCCTTTGACATCCAGCAGAGCCTTGACAGCGTGGGGCACCTTGACATGAAGAACTTGTCCAAGGGTCAGCTTGTCTGCTTCTGCTATCAGCATTGCGGTGGCAGCCACTGCTTTCAGGCATGGGGGTAGGCCGCAGGCCACAGGGTCGAGTTGCTTGGAGAGGTAGGCCACAGGCCTCAGCCATGAGCCAAAGGTCTGGACCAATACTCCTGTTGCTGTTTGGTTGTGTTCATGTACGAACAGCTGGAAAGGCTTGCTGTGATCTGGCAGGCCCAGTGCAGGAGCTTCCATTAGCAGAGTCTTTAATTTCAGAAACGCTGCTGTTTGCTCTTCTTCCCAATGAAAGGGGTCTAGTTCTCCCCCCTTGGTGGCTTGATGAAGCGGCTTGGCAATGTCTGCGAAGTTGGGGATCCATAGGCGGCAGAAGCCTGCAGCTCCCAGGAACTCACAGACTTGTCTCCTGGTCTTTGGTTGGGGTATGCGGCACACTGCTTCTTTTCTTTCTGCCCCCAGTGCACGTTTGGTACCTGTTAACTGGAAGCCCAGGTATTTTAAACTCTGTTTACATATTTGTGCTTTCTTTTTAGAAACTCTGTAACCTGCTTGGCTTAGTAGGTGTAGCAAAGCTTTTGTGGCGGATAAACAGTCTTTTTCTGTGGGAGAGGCCAATAATAAATCATCAACATATTGGAGTAACACTACTTTGTCTGGCTGAGCGTTGAAGGCGAGGAGATCTTGGCTGAGCGCGCACCCAAAGATCGTGGGCGAATTTTTGAAACCTTGAGGGAGGCGCGTCCACGTCATTTGATGACGCGCCCCCGTGGTAGACTCTTCCCACTGGAATGCAAGAAGGGGCTGGCTTGCTGGAGCCAGGCGGATGCAAAAGAAAGCGTCTTTTAAATCAAGCACTGTGTAATATTGTGTATCTCCGGGGATTAACGCCAACAAATTGTATGGATTTGGAACCACAGGGTGTAGTGTTACGGTGGCCTCGTTGACAGCTCGTAAATCTTGGACAGGGCGGTACTCTTGTGTGCCTTCTTTCAATACTGGCAATAGGGGTGTGTTCCATGGTGACACGCAGAATTTCAATATGCCGTTATCTTTAAGTCTCTGTAAATGTATTTGTATATTCTGCTTGGCTTTTTGTGGGATATGATATTGTCTTAGAGCCACAGGCGTTGCGCCGGGCTTTAATTCCACATATACCGGGGGGTATGTTTATGGCAAGTCCTGGCGGATTTTCCTCCGCCCACACCCCAGGAATTTCAAGGAGTAGTGCATGCGGGTCCGGCGCGGCAGGCAGAGTAGGTGCCGTGCGCCATTCTTCCTCCCTTGGCATAACTACTGCAATTTTCACAGATTGTGGATTGTGCGGACTGGCTGGAGTATGCTGCCGAATAGAGCTGCCACTCTCAGGCAGGTCTAATTGAGCGTGACCCCCGGGAAGGAACGTAATTTGGGCTTGCAATTTGCAGAGGATATCCCGCCCCAGGAGTTGGATGGGACATTCGGGCATATACAAAAATTCATGTTCAACATTATGCCCACCCACACTACATTTTCTAGAAGCAAGAAAAGGATATTTAGCAGACACTCCCATTGCTCCCATAATATCAACCTCATTTCCCATTGGAGGTGCAATTTGTTTAGTTACAACAGAATATTCGGCACCGGTATCAACCATAAAAACCTCTTCTTTATTTCCCACTCTCATTGTGACCGTGGGCTCGTGGCTACCGAGCGGGATGGGCCCAGGTCCCCGTCAATATGCATCCTGCCCTTCAAATGATGTCCCCGCCAGTCCCACAAACCCCGCTCCATTCCCTTCACTTCTCTCATACCTTCCGTCTGTTACCTGGCCGTTAGAGGCTTGACCTCCCGCCTCCCCAACTTCACCTTGTCCCCCAAATTTAGCCAAAAATGCAGGACAGTCGTTTTTCCAATGACCTTCACCCCGGCACCACGCGCACTGATTGGGTCCTAGGGGTTCCCTGGGGGCTCCCCTACCTCTTCCTCGGGCCCCCCTACCCCTTGCCCTCCCTCTGTCTGGGCCACCTCGCCCTCCGCCATTATTCTGGGGGTCCTGCTTCTTATTTCTCCCCGCTATCATTATAAAATGACTCTTGTTCTTAATACAATATCTCCATATATCTATATACGGATACTGTTCAGGATGTCCATACTGCTCCGTAATTTGGGAGTGTACCTTCTGTACCAACTCCGGGTCCATTGACCCCTGTTCTGGCCATCCTGAGACTAACATAGGCCACACAACTGTACACATTACTTTTAATTTCTCTTTTGTCAATTCTACACCATAGTCATGGGTTTTATATAATGCATCAAAATTTCGCACCATATACTCTAGGGGCGTCTCCCCCTTCTTTACTTTCTTGGGCTTTGATGACCCGTTACCCATTGTCACTCCCGGACTCAGTACTTTTTGCAATACAGATATATTATTTCAATAACAGTTTTAGAATTTACAGTCTGATACTTCAATCAACAGTCCTTTTGTGTCTGAGGCGCTTCCCCCTTCAGTAGCGACCGACGCAGTGAGCCTGAACCGTAACGTCCGGGGTCCAAACTCGTATTTGCTTCCTCGCGGAGCGAGTAGGCGCACGTTCACTCACAGCACTCGAGTCAGTTCATTCACAGCACATACCGTATCAGATACTTTCAACACAATACAGAACATATATCACTTCAACTCTTTCTATTAGCCGAGGGTTTATTCCCTCCTTTGTGGCTCCTTATACCCCGTAATTTGAACTCTAACTCTTGACTGCGTGTGACTATGTGCACCCCGTTCCTTGTCTACACTTCCACCTGCAATTCCACTTTGCCTTATGGATAATCTACCCACTCAGCACCACTATCTCTGCAGCTATCGTTGGCTTCACTATAAGCCCTTGTCACTATACGACGTACACACTAGGCACTGACTTCAGGCTCTCAGCCCAGTCACAGAAAAATCCTCCTCCTTTCCCGTTTACCCACGTGGTGAAGCTCTGTTTACAAACACTAACTGACGTCTGCAACTCCACGTGGCTACCTTTCCTCTCTCTAACAGAACTACACTTTGATTGGCATTCAATTCCCCCGAATCCAGACACCCGCTAGCCACTCTGGCTCCTCAGCAATGTCAGTGCTATCAGCGGCGGGCTAGATATGCCAATAGGATGGTGGCCATCGCATCCTCTTATCCGTCTATCTCAGTCGGACGTTTCCCTTAGATACCGGTATCTCCTTCAGACATACAAAACATAGAAGACACGTTACCTATCGCCGGCGCTGCTCGCTGTTTCCCAGACTCGTGGTGTCCCAGTTCCCGGGCCGGGGTCCGTTTGGGACGAGACGAGGTCCACTGAACAGGAAATCCTGCTTGGCGCCTGCAGATGTCAGCTCACCTTCAACGGACGCCCAACCAGCGGGATTCTCGTGCACCTGCAGTCAATATCGACGCACTGTGTTCAGCAGCCGTTGCCTGTGTCTTGGCAAGGGCCCGTATCCCGGCTATCGAGCCCCCAAGAAATGTAACCGGAGTCAGACAGGTTCACTTCATTAACGGCGCCGGACCAGACACAAGCAAGGATTGTCCAAACACGAGTCTCTTCAGGAAAGGCAAGATTTTATTGTGTCATCACACAAGTGCTCACACAGGATTGAATCTCTAAAAGTGAGCCCCTCTTTCACCCCGTGCAAGGGGTCTTATACTCAAAAATACGTAATTAGGTACCTCCCAATTAGCCCACCTCCCGCTGACACTTTATTCCATCCCACGTGGGTTAATACCTCCCATCATTAGCATAAACACAAAGAACATTCCACATTTAACTATAAATTGATACACTTCATGTTAGTTTGACAGTATGTGATTTGTTTGTGCTGTCTTTCTCCGGCCAGCGCCTCCCTCCCTGTTGGCTTTGTTTATTCAGATAGCCAGGGACCTGGTCTGTTTTCTGTGCTCCCTTTGTTCTCTAGCACATCGCTCTGACCTTGCTTCATTCATAAATCTTTCTGTCTCTTTATGCCAAGAGCTGGCCGGATCCTGCCTGGATTTCTTGTTAGCTTTTCTAATCTACCACGCATTCCTTAAATTCTACGTGAGCTCAGCTCTTCTCTTCTAAATGAAATCTATTCTATTTACTTGGTGAACCAATATTCTGAACAAGATGGCTGCCTGGCTTATGGTGGCAACCATCTTCCAGCCTGGTTCTCCTTCAGCACGGCTTCAGACATTTTACTGGATGTGAACACTGCTTCTGACACGTTACTGGATGTAAACGCGGCTTCAGACACGTTATTGGATGTATACACGGCTTCAGACATGTTACTGGATGTAGACACGGCTTCAGACATGTTACTGGGTGTAGACACGGCTTCAGACATGTTACTGAATGTAAACACGGCTTCAGACATGTTACTGGATGTAAACACGGCTGGTAATGGTGTTTCTGTATCAGAGGATTTGAAAACTGTTTCCTGGTCACGAATAAATCAGACACAACCAGAAACACCAGAGAGATTTCAGGATTCTCAGGTTTTAAGCTCCAGCAGTTTCTCCTCAGGGCGACATTACTGGGAAGTGGAGGGCAGTGAAACAGGGGGGTGGGGGGTTGGGATGGCCTATCCCAGTATAGAGAGGAGAGGGTGGCAGTCAATGATTGGAAATAATAACAAGTCCTGGGGTTTGGGTAACAGTCATAATAATAGTCAGTATTCATTGAGACATGACAGTAATGTAATCCTTTTACCTAACTCCTCTTCCTGTCGTAGATTTGGAATATTGCTGGACTATGAAGCCGGACGTTTGTCCTTTTATGAGCTTTGTGACCCGATGAGACACTTACACACCTTCACTGCCACCTTCACAGAGCCGCTACATGCTGGATGCTGGGTAAATAAGGGTAAATCCTGGGTGAGAATTTGAGGAATCTGGGAATTTTGTGTCAGTTAAATGTTTTCTAGAAGTGAAAACTCTTTAACCTTTTCAGTCCTTGCTGGGTTTAGTTCTAATAATGGCATATTAATATTACTAATTGTATATAATCCATAAAGTGATGTTCTGACTGTGATGAGAATGGAGTGTTTGTCCAGACACAGAAACACGAGCGAGTGACCCTGGGGAGAGAAGGGGGATAAAGATACACAATATAAAACCTCCCTGGGCGCTAATGTGGGCTTTATTCACTAAATAATACATTGTGTCACATCAACAAGTGAATGTAGATAGAAATAGATGGGTCTAGGAATTTACACATTTTCTGATTCCCTTCCCAGTTTATCACAATGCACTGTTTAGTGAATAAATCCGTGTGTTTGTCTCTATTGAGAGATTAGAGTGTGTTAGTGTAATCTTACCTATGTGTAATATTTTGATACAGAGAAGGTAGTAGATACATGAAATTGCCTCCCAGTGGGGTGTCAGGTATATTACACAAAGGAATTTTAAAATGGATGCCTGTAGCCATTTTGTTTTTAAAGACAGTTTTTCTTTCAAAATTTCTCTAGGTTTAGAAATGAACGAGATTTTTTTTACAGAGTTCATTCCTGGGTGAAGTCTTTTATATTTTTTTTAGGAAGTGCCAGACATGAAGGAATCTAGAATGTGTGTGTGTGATAAGGTTAGAGTTAAGTGCTAAGATGTGTCATAATTAAATTTGTCATAATTTAACTTCTTAAGTTTTTGAAACAAAAGATATTTTGTCTTTTGGGTATAGGAATAAGAGTTAAAATTTCTGTAATATAGATTTATATTCACAAAATATAGGTTTATAATCAAGGTATATTTTATTATATTTACAGTATGAAATATATACTCCAATAAATATTGTAGAAAGTATATAATTGGTAAATAATAAAAATTACTAAAGAATCGATTCTGTTGAGTTAACCAGAAAAGAATTTAGCTGATAGGACTCTGAGTAAGTAATTTGAAAAGGGAGTAGGGATATAAATCAGATGACAGACATTGTGTCTAGTTGACTGAAGAGAAGGTCTTTGTTAAGTCAGATTGACCTTTTTGACCCGAGATAAGACTATTAAAAAGAAATGGGGAATTAATTAAGAAGTGCAATACTGCCCTCTAGAGGATAGTAATATATTATAATTGATATACCAATTAATATTACCCGTGACGTCAAATTGGCTATAATAAGCGGCAAGGTTCTTTGTAAGTCAGTCGGAGATTCCAGCAGTCAGACTCACACCGCAATGCATTCAGACGTCCATTACACATGACACTCTGAGAAGTCGGAGATTCCAGCATTCAGAGACTCACACTGCAATGCATTACACATGACCCTCTGAGAGTCCAAGATTCCAACACTCAGACTCACACCACGATGCAGGCAGATCCCAAAACATGAGGCAATCAATATTCTCACCAAATCTCTAACTCACATGCATTGATTATTTGATATCGATAATCTTCACATATTCCAAAACAAAGCATCACATAGAAAATTCCAAGACAGATTTATCAACATCCAAATTGGACAGGTAATGTATGAAAAAAAAAAGGGGAATTAATGTAATTATATATATATACTTGTAGATATTCTTGCAACTTAGACTGAGATTCTCAGATACCGTTAAATCCAAATTCTAAGTATATTCTATTCTGCAGATAGAAATATGAAGAAGTGGATATAAGGATTTATTCCTAAAAGAAATGTTGTAGGATTGATACCAATATATATATTGAATTTGGAAATTACTGTGATTAAAATTAATAAGCAAGGAATTATATAACTACAAAATAAAAACAACAAAAGATTAGAAGTTTAATTCTCGAGATTAGGGGAGGATTCACTAAATAAGTTTTTATTACTTATTATTAAATTAGCTCATCTTTTGTTGATCCATGTAGCATAGAGATAGATATATATCTATAAGAGCTGGCTGGTTAAACATTGTTTGCTGGGAAATGCATGTTGTATTAAGCAGAAATGTTTATTAACCATTTGTGTATTAGTTACTAACTGATAAGGTAAATGATATTAATCATATATGCAGTTACTAACCGGAGATACATATATTGTGAAGCTAGTTTTTATATGCTGATGGATTGTGGTTTATAAATTTTGTTTATGATATGAGATTTGAAACTTTTTTGTATATGTAATAAATATATATATATTTTTATCTGATTATTGATTATTGTATTTTTTAAAGCAAAACACAGACAATTAAAAGAATTCAGGATAATTTCTAAGAAATATAAACGATTGATATTTGTGTCTCGTATAAGTTCCTTATGAAATAATAATCCCTGATATATTGGAGGCAACTGCCGAGGTAGGTCCAGTAAGTCCAATATAGACATATTGGAGGCTTGGCTAATAAGTCCAATATATATAAACGTGTTGTATTCACGTGCAGAGATTATATCCGACAGGGGCAATAACAGTGATATAGAAATGGTAGTAGATGCATAGAATAGCCTCCCAGTGGGAGCAGTAACAGTGATATAGAAAGGGAAGTAGATGCATGGAATAGCCTCCCAGTGGGAGCAGTAACAGTGATATAGAAAGGGTAGTAGATACATGGAATAGCCTCCCAGTGGGGGCAGTAACAGTGATATAGAAAGGGTAGTAGATACATGGAATAGTCTCCCAGTGGGGGCAGTAACAGTGATATAGAAAGGGTAGTAGATACATGGAATAGCCTCCCAGTGGGCACAGTAACAGCGATATAGAAAGGGTAGTAGATACATGGAATAGCCTCCCAGTGGGGGCAGTAACAGGGATATAGAAAAGGTAGTAGATACTGCCCACACTGGGAGGCTATTCCATGTAACAGTGATATAGAAAGGGTAGTAGATACATGGAATAGCCTCCCAGTGGGGGCAGTAACAGGGATATAGAAAGGGTAGTAGATACATGGAATAGCCTCCCAGTGGGCACAGTAACAGCGATATAGAAAGGGTAGTAGATACATGGAATAGCCTCCCAGTGGGGGCAGTAACAGGGATATAGAAAAGGTAGTAGATACATGGAATAGCCTCCCAGTGTGGGCAGTAACAGTGATATAGAAAGGGTAGTAGATACATGGAATAGCCTCCCAGTGGGGGCAGTAACAGGGATATAGAAAGGGTAGTAGATACATGGAATAGCCTCCCAGTGTGGGCAGTAACAGTGATATAGAAAGGGTAGTAGATACATGGAATAGCCTCCCAGTGGGGGCAGTAACAGTGATATAGAAAGGGTAGTAGATACATGGAATAGCCTCCCAGTGTGGGCAGTATAATCTGTGTCAGGTGTAAATGCTATTTCCGTGTGATTGTGGATTGGCTGAATGTTTAACCCCCTGATCGCTGGCTATTAAGCTGATCCTTTGAGATCTCGTGGCTTTGCTCCTGATTTATACTGATTGATTGATCATAGAACTGATACTCGCTGATAGATTTGTAATCAATAAATCTGATTTCTATTCCACACAAACGTTGTGTAAACTATGACTTGTCTGTGTCCGTTCCCTCCAATCAGTGATGAGTATTTATATGGAGACGGGGGGCTCCAGGTATCATGAATACACGATACTCGCTGAAGTCACATGATGGCGTTGGCACATGCGCTGAGAGGGATCTAGGGCTGGCCGTCCACTGGGTCCGTATTTGTGCGATCATCCAATATCGTCTGAAGTTGTCTGACCGATCCAACAACATGCAGGTGAATCAGTCCTCTTCCACTGCATCCGACCATCAACGGACGATTTCAAACGATTATTTGCGACTACAACAGACTAGCGATCTTACCCATTTCAATGGGAGTTATCGGACGATGCCGGGACGATCAGGTAGAAGTTTACATGAAAAAGATGCATTGTATAGTAAAACTGCCGTGCGCGAAGCCCATAGGATTCAATGTAAAAAAATGTTATCGTTTTTATTCTTTTTTTAATCTCCAGTAAAAAGTCTTTATTGAATTTTTTGTTTTTTTTTAGGCAAACTTTTGGGTTCCAATTTTTTTTTTTTTTTTTAAAAAAGACAAGGCATTTTTTTCTCACAGGTCTTTTTTCCTGCTTCGGCTGCGTTGGATGAGGTCGTCTTTGGAGCTGAAACTCCAAAAGGTTTTTTTTCTTTTTTTAAATTAAAAGGTCTTTAAAAGAAAAATGGAATATATTTTTTTTTAATTTATCACATTGAAACCCATGGAATTTGCCTTTTTATTGTGGAATTGAAAATCACTGAAAATCAAGTCCTGGTTCAAGAAACAGGCGCGATTCTGCACCTAAGAAAGGAGACTTAACGGGACACTATTACCAAGAGTCAAGGTTCTTACCAGAAGGTGTAACCACCGGGACAGAAGAAATGGAGTGAGCATAGAGAATCATGGGTAAAAATTACCATATTAAAACATGGCATCCTACATTCCCCTTCTACTAAACAAAGCACCCTGCACGTGGCCTAGGTCAGGGATGTCAAAGTCCCGGCCTCCCACATATTGATGCCCACCATTCCCAGAATTCTTTTAATGCAACAGAAGGCCAGGGAATCATGGGAAATATAGTTCACAAACATCCAGGGGGGCACAGTTTGACAGCCCCGTCCTAAGTATAAAATGTGCACCAGTCGGAAAGGTAGTGTATGCACAACCCGCAGGACCAGAGACCAATAAAGGGTGGCCCTGGACAAGATTTCCCGCTCTCCACATGCTCGGTACTAGAGCAGAGTGTTGACAGCTTTTAATAATCCACTACAAGGCTGAAGAATCAGGCCGCGACATATGCAGGGCAGCCTGCGTCCCTAATATTTTGTTACAATACCTAGGGCCCAGGACAGGAACAAACGGTGCGGTGGAAGGAATCAGCCATAGCATCCATAAAAACTGGCTAGGGTCCAAGGAGCCATAAGGGATTGAGTGCTATACATCAGGGTCAGCAACCCCAGCCATCCTGAAACCACAGCCCCTCGTGATGTATAGGTACCAATTCGATTTGGCACTGCAGTGCCAAAAGATCGGACACAGATTCACAGGTCTAAAGAAGTGGCATGCTTCATACAGATGTCTTTTTGCTCTTTATTGCAGCTCTCTCTTTTTAACTGACACCGTGAAAACTACAAGAAAAACCAAATCTTCAAAATATACACAGTTCCGTACAAGTCTCTCACGCAAAATGAACATGCCTTTCCAACAGAAATATGGTAAATCCAGATACATCATTAACAGATCACATTACACATGTAAAGGGATATAAAAAACAAACATTAATTGAGTAAGGCTTGGCGTGTCCGTCGCCAAGCCTTACTCTGCGCATGCGCGCGCAACCAGCGGCGGTTGGTTGCGCGCGCATGCAACCGCCGCGGCACGAGCCGACTGTGCGCTCGCCGCGGCGGTTACAAGATGCACACAGCAGCCGGGTAGAGGCTGCGCTCGCAGCCTCTACCCGGCTGCCGCGCACATCCATCCCCGAGCGGCGAAGGGAAAGTTCCCTCGCTTCTGGTCTTTGAAGGACCCAAGCCGCGGTCACGTGACCACGGCTTGGATCCTTCAAAGACCGGAAGCGGGGAAACTTCCACTTCGCCGCTCGGGGAGGTAAGTATGAGGAGCTCATGGAGCGGCTGTCCGAATGCCGATAGAGCATTCGAACAGCCGCCCCATGTCTGGTCTGGGGTCTGAGCTTGGGGGCATTATCCATGAGCTTGGGGGCAATATCCATGTGATGGGGCAATATCCATGTGATGGGGCAGTATCCATACGCTGGGGCAATATCCATGTGATGGGCAATATTTATGTGATGGGGCAGTATCCACACGCTGGGGCAGTATCCACGAGCTGGGGGCAGTATCCACGAGCTGGGGGCAGTATCCACGAGCTGGGGGCAGTATCCACGTGCTGGGGCAGTATCCACGCGCTGGGGCAGTATCCACGAGCTGGGGCATATATCCACGAGCTGGGGCATATATCCACGAGCTGGGGCATATATCCACGAGCTGGGGCATATATCCACGAGCTGGGGCATATATCCACGAGCTGGGACAGTATATCCACAATAGACTGCCCTCAGGGCAGGCTTTCCACCTTGTACACAATATAAAAACAAATACCAGATAGGTCAGTCTGCCCTATATAACAGCTAGGAGTGGCTCCATTGAGCTTGGCTCCAGTGACATCCCCAAGTGGCATCCTAAGTGGACGTTTAGAGTTGATTTCCTGGAGTTTTATCCATGATCCCCTATGCCATCCACCATCACGATCCCCAATTCCTGTGTCTCCTCTCTCCACAGGTAAGACTATATCACCCAGTATCCACAGACACCCACATCTCAACTGATCCCCTGCATACTTTTGCTGGTAGGACCCCCATCACCCAGCATTTGCAGGCACCCACATTGTAACGTTACCTTGGTCTCTCTTTTTTTTTTTATTTATTTTTGTCTCCTTTCTCCACCATTTGCTTTGCTAATTAGCATGTGAATCTCCTGCCCTATTGACACAGCCCATCCAGCATCAGGTGTTTACCTTTTAACTGCCTGAATGCAATCAGTCCGCCCTATATAACAGCTAAGAGTGGTTCCATTGAGCTTGGCTCCAGTGACATCCCCAAGTGGCATCCTAAGTGGACATTTAGATTTGATTTCCTGGAGTTCAGTGGCATTGTAAGTGGACGTTTAGAGTTGATTTCCTGGAGCTCAGTGACATCCTAAGTGGACGTTTAGAGTTGATTTCCTGGAGTTCAGTGACATCCTAAGTGGACGTTTAGAGTTGATTTCCTGGAGTTGCGGGACTGAAGGAAGGAACTGCAAGGCCCACTTTCTACTCTGGGTAAACGCACGTCAATATCATGCTTTCTCTCACGCTTCTACTCTTTACTTCTACCTTTCTCCTTAAATGGAACTCCTGCCCCTCTATCACCGACCCCTACACTATCTGCATCTCTCCCTCCCTCCTCTCGTCCCACATGATGGCCTCGCATGAGCTCCTTTGTTTCCTCAGAACATGGTCTCCCTCTAACTCTCGTGCTGCCAATCACTCCCACAAATCCCATTCCCACCTTCTCTTTCTCACCCTCCTGCTGTTACTCTATTCAGGTGACATATCCCCTAACCCTGGCCCCACAACACATCCAATACTTCCCTCTCATCTTATCTCCATCGCACATAAATCACCTCCCTGCAAGCCCAGCAACCTCATTCCCATAATCCCTCAGCGCCTGTCCTCTTTCTCCTGCGCCCTCTGGAACGCTCGCTCTGTGTGCAACAAACTCACAGCAATCCATGACCTCTTCCTTTCAAACTCCTTCAACCTCCTAGCTTTAACTGAAACCTGGCTAACTCCCTCTGACACGGCCTCCGTTGCTGCTCTCTCACATGGCGGCCTACACTTGAGCCATACCCCCAGACCGGGTGAGAGAAATGGTGGCGGGGTCGGAATCCTGCTCTCTCAACCCCCATCTCTCTCCTTGTCGACACACTGCATCCGCCTGTTCTCTCCTCTGGCCCTCAGGGTGGCAGTCATCTACCGCCCACCGGGACCAACCTCCCAGTTCTTTGACCACTT
The DNA here is from genome assembly GCA_009667805.1 of Leptobrachium leishanense. Taxonomy (NCBI): domain Eukaryota; kingdom Metazoa; phylum Chordata; class Amphibia; order Anura; family Megophryidae; genus Leptobrachium; species Leptobrachium leishanense. The sequence goes on from RXON01002502.1 coordinate 29,403, forward strand.
TGCTACCTGGCTTTCTCACTTCCTGTCTTCTAATCTTCCATGTCTAATTCTCGGGGACTTCAACATTCCCATTGATGATCCTTCCGCCCCTGCTGCCTCCAAACTTCTTTCACTCACGTCCTCCCTTGGACTCACACAATCCTCCCTCCTCCCTACCCACCGCGATGGTCACGCTATTTACCTTGTCTTTTCCAACCTCTGCTCCATTTCTGAGTTCAACTGTCGCCCTTTCCCCATCTCTGACCACCACCTTCTCTCTTTCAACCTATCTGGACTTCCTAAACACCCTGCTCCCCCACCCCGCACACACACTCGCAGAAATCTACATGCTGTGGACCCCCATCAATTCTCCAATCTACTTCACCACCTCCCTCACACCTCATCCTTCACCTGCCCTGATACTGCCACTAATCACTACAACACTACGCTTATCTCTGCTCTAGACACTCTTGCTCCTCTTCGACTCTGTAAGGCCCCACGCCGCCAGCTTCAGCCCTGGCACACCCTCCAGACTCGCTACCTGCAAAGATGCTCCCGCACTGCAGAGTGTGCCTGGAGGAAATCCCGCTCTGAAGCTGACTTTGTTCACTTCAAGTTTATTCTCCGGTCATACACTGCTGCCCTCCACTTGGCCAAACAATCCTTCTTCTCATCTCTTATATCTACGCTGTCCTCCAACCCTAAACGGCTCTGGTCCACCTTCAACACCCTCCTCTACCCACCTGCACCCACAGCTGTCTTCAGCGCTCAAGACCTGGCAGACTACTTCCTCAATAAAACTCTAACTATCAAAGCAACATCCCAACACAAGATAGTTATCTGCCACCTCCACTCCCACAGGTCCCCTCTGCCACCCTCTGCCGCTTCCTCCCAGCCACTGAGGAGGAAGTCAATTCCTTATTGTCCTCCTCACATCTCACCACGTGCCCGCTCGACCCCATTCGCTCACATCTAATTCCTCCCCTCTCCTCCTCCCTCACCCCTGCTCTCACACACATCTTCAACCTATCTCTCTCCACTGGCTCCTTTCCATCCGCCTTCAAACACGTGCTAGTTACCCCTTTACTAAAGAAACCATCCCTCGATCCCAACTCTCCATCCAACTACCGCCCTGTATCCCTGCTTCCCTTCACATCAAAGCTCTTAGAAAAACTAGTCTTCAACCACCTCTCCCTCTTCCTGTCCTCCAATTCCCTACTTGACCCCCTGCAATCTGGCTTCCGTCCCCTACACTCAACTGAAACTGCCCTCAAAGTCACCAACGACCTCCTAACTGCTAAAAAACACGGCCACTATTCTATTCTCATCCTGCTTGACCTCTCGGCTGCTTTTGACACTGTTGACCACCCCCTCCTTCTACAGACCCTCAACTCTCTGGGTCTCAGTGACTCTGCACTTGCTTGGGTTGACTCCTATTTATCCAACAGGTCCTTCTGTGTGTCCTTTGCTGGTAACTCCTCCTCTTCATTGCCTCTATCTGTTGGTGTACCACAAGGCTCTGTCCTTGGTCCTCTGCTCTTTTCCATCTACACCTCCTCCCTGGGCAAAATCATCAACAGCTTTGGCTTTAATTACCACCTCTACGCTGATGACACTCAGATCTACCTCTCTACCCCTGATCTCTCTCCCTCTGTCCTCTCAAAAGTCAGTGACTGTTTATCTGGCATCTCCTCCTGGATGGCCTCCCACCACCTAAAGATCAACATGTCAAAGACTGAACTCCTACTTACTCCTCCCTCCAATGCCTCCCCACCTCCTGACTTCTCTATCACGGTGGAGGGTATCACCATCTCCCCATCAAACCAAGGTCGCTGTCTTGGGAGTTACACTTGACTCTGCTCTTTCCTTCATCCCCCACATCAAGTCTCTTTCCTCCTCCTGCCGATACCAACTGCGTAATATTTCCAGAATTCGGCCATTTCTTACCGCTGTCACCACAAAACAACTCATACACGCCTTGGTAATCTCCCGACTCGACTATTGCAATAATCTCTTATCTGGCCTCCCTCTGTCCCGCCTCTCCCCCCTACAATCCATCCTGAACGCCTCCGCCAGGCTAATTCACCTCACCCGCCGCTCTGTCTCTGCCGCTCCCCTCTGCGAGTCCCTTCACTGGCTCCCCATCCACTGCAGAATTAAGTTCAAAATCCTTATCCTTACCTACAAAACCCTCACTAACTCAGCTACCCACTACCTGTCCTCACTAATCACCAAATACACCCCAGCCCGCTCCCTAAGGTCAAACAGTGACCTGCGCCTAGCTTCTCCCCGCATCACCTCTTTCCATGATAGACTACAGGACTTCACACGCGCAGCCCCCAGTCTCTGAAACGCTCTCCCTCGTACTGTCAGACTTTCCACTAACTTCTCTTCCTTCAAACGCTCCCTTAAAACGTTCCTATTTCGGGAATCCTACCACCCAACTCACTGACGCAACCATCAATCACTCTCACCTTACAGTCCTCTCCTCCTGTTTCCAACCCCAACCCTCCCAGATTGTGAGTTCCTACGGGAATAGGGCCCTCATCTCCTCCTGTAATGTTTGTCAAATGTTATTCAATGTATTGTAACCCTGTCTATACTGTGTCTATTGTACAGCGCTGAGGAATATGCTGGCGCTTTATAAATAAATTAACGTGTGCGCCTCTAGACCACATGCAGAGGAGTTCTTATGAGGAGTTATGCAACACACTGCGCTCACCTCAAGCAGCTTTGAAACCAGGAAGTAGTGGACACTTCTGCCTACTGTCTCTGGTGCATACAGCTTGTGAAACCAGGAAGTGCTGGCTCCCACATCTCCAACATGCAAGGTACGACACATCTCCAAAATAACCATGTCCCTTGACAGTTAAACTGAGGCCAAGGCCGCTGACCCCCACCATACAACTTACCTGAAAGATCGAATGTATTGTCTGGGGCTAGACTGGAAACACTGAGGCAGAAGAACCAGCCATGCTGTCAAGTAACCCTATGGGGCTTTTATTGACTGAAATATTCCAAAAAAATCCAGAGATACAATCAGTCTTCAGTGAAACAACAACCTGAGCAGTGTTCCACCCTGTTGGTCATGCCACATGCATACAACCTGCGCATGTACAGACCTGGACTTACATTAAAGAACCACTGGGATATAACCAGAAGTATAAGCATCAATACGTGAATACTTTAAGGACACAAACCCAGGAAAACTGAAGATGGTGAAACATCGGCTGCCCCTGGAAATGGGAACATTTCCCCAGTCTGCTGCTCACCTCAAAAGGTACATCGAGCCTGGAGGAGAGGAAGAGAATGCAAGGACCTAGTATGAAGGCGGTGACACTTATAAGGGAAGCTGGTGGGTCAAAGCAATGGAGGGGGTTTATGCTTTACATCTTTGTGCTTTTTTATAATGAAGGTACTTCCTGTCCTGAGGTTTCAAGGAGATGAAGATACATTTGTATGTACCGCCACTAGACATTAGAAAAAATTGATATAATGTGTCTGGGTCCTGCAATAAAACAGGATTCAAATCACATTTAAACATGATGAGCACAAAATGATGAAAATGATCTCAGCACATGGGGTGAAATGGCTCAGCACTTAGAGATTGAAGGCATTTCCCACCTCTAGGAGTCCTCACTCAGAAAGTCCTTAAAGTAAAACCTTTCCCATTAAAATCATTGATATGATTATCCTGTATGAGTCCTTTGATGCTTTGCGAGCTCCGATGCCTTGATAAACCCTTTCCCGCATTCAGGACAATTAAATGATTTTTCTCCTGTATGAATCCTTTTTATATGTGCTGCAAGATCTGGTCCCTGGGTAAAACATTTCCCACATTCAGTGCATTTATATGGTTTTTCTCCTGTGTGAATCCTTTTATGCCTTGCAAGATTTGAGGCCTCAGTAAAACACTTCCCACACTCGTCACATTTAAATGGGTTTTCTCCTCTGTGAATCCTTTTATGCACAGCAAGATTCGAGTCCTGGGTAAAACAAATCCCACATTCAGCACATTTAAATGGTTTCTCTCGTGTGTGAATCCTTTTATGAGTTGCAAGATGGGAGGCCTGGGTAAAACATTTCCCACATTCGGTGCATTTATATAATTTTTCTCCTGTGTGAATCATTTTATGTGTTGCAAGATATGAGGCCCGGGTAAAAGATTTATCACATTCAGTGCATTTAAATGGTTTTTCTCCCGTGTGAACCACTTTATGTCTTGCGAGATGTGCAGCCTGGGTAAAACAATTCTCACATTCAGTGCATTTAAACAGTTTTTCTCCGGTGTGAATCCATTTATGAGTTAGAAGAGATGAAGCCCGGGAAAAAGATTTATCACATTCAGTGCAGTTAAAAAGTTTTTCTCCGGTGTGAATCAATTTATGTGTTAGAAGAGATGAGGCTCGAGTGAAACATTTCTCACAATCAGAGCATTTAAATGGCTTTACTCCTGTGTGAATCCATTTATGTCTATCGAGATGTGCGGCCTGGGTAAAACATTTCTCACATTCAGTGCATTTAAATGATTTTTTCCTTTTGTGAATCCTCTGATGCTTCTTAAGAGCATTACTGTCTGGAAAATGTTTCCCACATTCGGGACATGAGAATGGTTGCTCTTTGGTGTGAACATGTCGTTGTGTAAGAGCTGCCTCGGAAGTAGAAATCTCTTCATAAGTAGAAGAAAATTGTTCTTTTCTGCACTTTGTTTCACGTATCACAGGGTCAGACTGAGAATATGGGACTTTCCCCATTTCAGAAGAAGACGCTGAATGTCCTTTATAAACGGAATTCTGAGTAAGGGGATCTGTATAATATATCCTGTGATCTGGCTTTCTGGATTCTATTAAGGACTCGCTATGGTTTATTTCCACTGGGTTTGGATTGGATTTTACATATTCTCCATTATTATCAGCTGAGCATTCAGTCTGTGTATGTTCTGGGGGTTCATACATGTCCCTGTCTGTGAGATTTCCTTCTCCATATGTGGGTGATTCCTCCTTAATGTCAGTAGATGGATATTCAGTCTGTGTATGTTCTGGGGGTTCATACATGTCGCTGTCTGGGAGATTTCCTTCTCCATATGTGGGTGATTCCTCCTTAATGTCAGTAGATGGATATTCAGTCTGTGGATGTTCTGGGAGGGGAGAAATGTCGGGATGTGAGATATCTCCTTCTCCATGTGACTCGGATTCTGCCCCTGTATAAGTAGAGGTATATTGTGTCTGTGTATGTTCTGGGGGTTCATACATGTCACTGTCTGGGAGATTTCCTTCGTCACATGAGGCCGGTTCCTCCTTAATATCAGGGGGTGAATATTCTGGGGGTTCTGTGATTGGATAAATCTCTTTCTCTGGGACGTGTCTTTCTTCAGACGCCAGAGATTCTCGCTCTGTGTATGTTGCAGATTCAGCTGGTCCTTTTCTCGTCTTGTTCAGATCCTTTTCCACATTATTGCTTAGAATTTCACTTCCATTTTCACATCCAATATCCCATAAAGAAACCGCAGCGTGAAATTCACCCCATACAGATTTATCTATTGGAGGGAAAATCACATGAACACGTGAGACGTTCATTCAGGAACACGTCTATTACACGGCACAGCCAACATTTCAGGGGATTATTGGGACACGTTGCTCTGGGATTGGACACAAACATTATGAGAATTAAAGCATCTCTTACCCGGTGTAATAACAGGCTGGTGATCCTCCATCATGACGTCCTCATAGAGCTCCTTGTGTCGCTCCACATACTCCCACTCCTCCATGGAGAGATAGACAGTGACATCCTCACAGCGTATAGGAACCTGACACACACAATGACACAGTCACCATCCAGACACATGCCTTGGTGTTAGCGTATAATGTCCCATTCCCAGCAGCCTCACCTCTCCAGTCAGCAAACGGATGATCTGATTGCTCAGCTCCAGGATCTTCTCATGGTTTTGCTCATGGATTCCTGAGTGAGGTGGAGGCTCCGTATTGAAGCTTTGGCTCCTGCCGTGTCCTTCTGATATTTGGTGACGGCTGCTGTCACTGACCATCTCATGGATCTTCACCACCATATGACCCTAAACATTGAGAGTGACCCCAATATAGAGAGGTATAAACATGTCGCTCCCCCTGGGCCCCCCATGCTTTTGTGTATGTGTCAGTGTGTTATCTCCATAGTGTGCTGTATGGTGCGCTGGAACCTTTATTTACACATGAATCTACTACTGATCTGCCTCTGAAATGTCTCCTGGGTCACACAGCTCCAGGGGGATTTAATATCAGCAGCAATATGGAATCTCATGGGATCTCTTACCTCTCCAGTCAGCAGAAAGATCATCTCCAGAGTTAGATCCAGGATCCTCTGGCTCAGCGGATCCCTGGCTGTGAGTGGATTCATTATCACAGGTTACCTGGACGGCCGGATCTTGTGGAGGAACGATTAGAGGAAACACAAGGTGTCTGGAATAAGAGAATAATAACATGCGTGTCAGAGCTGACCTGGTTTAGTTTGAAGCAGAGATGATATACTGTGTGTGCGGCGTGAGAGGCCGGAGGACGCGGCGTTCATACAGAGTCATTACAGCGCCGCTTTATAGCTCCAGGGGGAGTGTGGGGATTGGATAGGGTTAATGGGACCTGCCTGGGAGGAGCCGCGCACTGTAACTCCCATGATCCTCAGCCAGGTGAAACCTCGCCATGTATAAAGTGACGGCAGAGCTCCTCCCTGCGCGGCGACTCGCACGGCGCTGTAATGGAGCTACGCGGCTATGAGGGCTGCGCCGTGACTGTCCCACAATGACACCAGACAGCTTTCCATGCAATAACCAGCATGTGGGACATGGCGCCCGCACATACCTGAGCCTCCTCTCCCAGGACACCAGCCCTGTGTGTGCTCCTCCTGTGTGTGTTCTCTCCAGTCACATGGGGGTGTGAGCAGCCTCATGGAGCCCGTAGTAAGGGGTCAGGGCTGGACATTCCCGGCACATCCTCAGCTTCTCACACACACAATCTCCTGCAGCAACACAGGGGGAGGGGCGCGCTCTGATGACATCACAGCCTATGTGACTGGCTGCAGGGCTCACGTGGTGCAGGAGCTGCTGAGGGAAGAGACTGGCAAACACTGGGATGTATTATCCAATCTTCCTGTACCCTCTACTGGAGACAATTGTATAGATGGAAATTGCTTCATGTGTTTAGAACTCTATTGTATTTCCTGAGGAAAAGAGGAAGAAGCTTCAATCTTCCAACTCACCTGTCCTTTAATGGAGAGTTAAACACTGAAAGGAGGATCCAGGCTGCAGGTCAGAGCTGGGATTGTGTGTCTTAATATACAGATATTAGGGGAAGATTGGATTTATATTGTGCTAGAAATGTATTAGGAGACTCCATAAAGATGGCTCCCACAGAGCAGACACATGGAAAAGCTGCTGTGTCCTCTGTGTTTAGCACTCTGTAAATATATATATATATATATATAGTGTGTTTATTATTGCAGAAGCCACTTGCACATCACAGCAATACGATGAATCGCATCCCAGAGCTCCTGTGCCACATTCCCCATATGCAGCAAGGAATTCTGGGTAGGATATGCAAATGACCTCTGTCTCCCTTTTATGCATCCTGGATCTGTTATTACACAGAACCCTAAAGTCAATGCTATGTCACACCGTGGCTTTGTAGCAGAGATAAGGTTATGCAATTGGTCAAAGCCGCTCCTAGGACAGCGCTGTTTCGGGTTTGTTGGACCCTCATCAGCTACGGGTCAAGGTTGGGGGGGGGGCACAATTCTTGGCTGGCCCCGGGCGCTGACAACCCACGCTAGGCCACTGGCCATACGGGACATCCAAAATGTCTTGAGGATTTGGTGGTTACTCAAGTATTTTTTTATTTTTAATTTACCATTTATTCCTGTTTAAACCTGTGGAACTGAATCAGCGAAAATCCGGGCATTTCGCCTGCAGTTCGGCATTCTTTGAGTAGGTTGACAGTTACTTCTCTATGGGACAATTTTGCTGCTGCCACAGTGCGGTGAACTGCGCCATATTATGCCAAGATATCTAACAGATTTGAGAACTTCAGTTTACTGAATAGCCGAACTGCCACGAGATTGCACCATACTGTGAAATTCACCGTTTGGTGCTCTTTGAACCACTCCTATAATGTTTGTGTCCAATCCCAGAGCAACGTGTCCCAATAATCCCCTGAAATGTTGGCTGTGCCGTGTAATAGACGTGTTCCTGAATGAACGTCTCACGTGTTCATGTGATTTTCCCTCCAATAGATAAATCTGTATGGGGTGAATTTCACGCTGCGGTTTCTTTATGGGATATTGGATGTGAAAATGGAAGTGAAATTCTAAGCAATAATGTGGAAAAGGATCTGAACAAGACGAGAAAAGGACGAGCTGAATCTGCAACATACACAGAGCGAGAATCTCTGGCGTCTGAAGAAAGACACGTCCCAGAGAAAGAGATTTATCCAATCACAGAACCCCCAGAATATTCACCCCCTGATATTAAGGAGGAACCGGCCTCATGTGACGAAGGGAATCTCCCAGACAGCGACATGTATGAACCCCCAGAACATACACAGACTGAATATCCATCTACTGTCATTAAGGAGGAATCACCCACATATGGAGAAGGAAATCTCACAGACAGCGACATGTATGAACCCCCAGAACATACACAGACTGAATGCTCAGCTGATAATAATGGAGAATATGTAAAATCCAATCCAAACCCAGTGGAAATAAACCATAGCGAGTCCTTAATAGAATCCAGAAAGCCAGATCACAGGATATATTATACAGATCCCCTTACTCAGAATTCAGTTTATAAAGGACATTCAGCGTCTTCTTCTGAAATGGAGAAAGTCTCACATTCTGAGTCTGACCCTGTGATACATGAAACAAAGTGCAGAGAAGAAGCATCTTTGCCTATTTCTTGTAAAGATAATTCTACTTCTGATCCAGGTGGTATACATGAATACCTTCACACCGAAGAACAACCATTCTTATGTCTTGAATGTGGAAAACATTTTACAACCAGTATTGCTTTTAAAAAGCATCAGAGGATTCACACTGGTAAAAAAAAGTTTAAATGCACTGAATGTGGGAAATGTTTTACCCGGGCAACAAATCTTTCAAAACATAAACGAATTCATACAGGAAAACAACCATATAAATGCCCTGAATGTGGGAAATGTTTTAACCGCGCAGCTTATCTTGCAGCACACAAAATGAGTCACACAGGAGAAAAACTGTTTAAATGCACTGAATGTGGGAAAGGTTTTACCAGGGCCTCCTCTCTTGCAGCACATAAAAGGATTCACACTGGCGAAAAACCTTTTAAATGTCCTGAATGTGGTAAATGTTTTAACCGAGCCTCACATCTTACATCACATACAAGGATTCACAAAGGAGAAATGCCATTTAAATGCCCTGAATGCGGAAAATGTTTTATCTATACCTCAGATCTCACAAGACATAAAATGATTCACACAGGAGAAAAATCTTCTACATGCCAAGAATGCGGGAAAGGATTTATCCAGGCGTTCAATCTTACGAGACATAAAATGAGTCACACAGCAAAAAAACCCTTTAAATGCACTGATTGCGGGAAATGAGTCACTTGGGCCACATCTTTTGCAATGCATAAAATGATATACACCAGATAAAAGCCATTTCAAGAGAGAGTGAAGGCGAGGTGAGCGGACATATCCTAGAGGAGCTCCATACTGACTGATTGTATGCATTTTCTCTTTCACCTTGGCTATCAAAACTCAGACATTGCCCAGTTGGCGACTCTAGGGTCTCTATCGTACCGTGCTCGAGAGCCACTTACCTTTGAGACCCTGTGGTATGGTTGTTATCTGGCAGCTATTTTCCCAAATGTGCGTCCAGCTGCCTCCTGCTGATGTCATGGAACTTGACTACACGACACATTGAAGTACCCCCTCATCCCACATTGACACCTATGGAAAGACTGAAGCTGTCGGTCAGGGTGACAGGTGGCCCTCATCACTTGCTGCCAGATAAGGCTGGAAGAGAGATCCTGAGTAGGGTTGAAACAATGAATCAATGAATCGACAACTAATTATGAAAATAGTTGTCCGCTCTTCTCTTGGTTAGTTGATTAGATCAGTGGTTCCCATCCGCGGTCCTCAAGTACCCCCAATAGGACAGGTTTTATGGATTGCCTTGGGGGAAGGCAGACTGAATCCTGCAATCACTGAGCAGCAAATCATATCACCTTCTCGTATCCTGCAAACCTGGCCTGTTGGGGGTACTTGAGGACCGCGGTTGGGAACCACTGGATTAGATTGGATTAGGTTTAGTATCAGAGTTAAACATTTAAGGGACACTATACGACTATTGTAGCTTATTAAAGAAGTCAGGTTGCGTGGAGTACCACCACCCCTTCCCCAAAGCCACATTTTGACTGCAGGGGCTTCTTTCGAGCTCATTGTAGAATAGGTGCCACCGCTTTACTCAGTATGATTTATTTCTAGGGTCATGTTCTTACGCATAACCAATTTGTTACCATATAGTTTACAACAGCCGCAGAGCTATGGCACATTGTGTGGAGGAGCAGTACTGCCAGTGTGTTATAGATGGACTCCTGTGCCTCTCTCTCCTATCAGTACGGTCCCTTCCCCAAACCTCTCTCCAAAACCGTGGTCCAGCCCCATACCCAAGCTCCTTCCCTCCTATCTCTGGTCCCTCTCTCCATTCAGTTTGTTCATGAAATAACGTTAAGGAAATCAAAAAGATGATGGCGTTCATTTTTTTCATCCGATTAATCAAATAATCAGCCAACTAATCGATTTAAGAAAGTAATCCTGGATTTCAGCTCTATGAAGCTCGAACACGGGAACAAGCGCCGCAAGTATGACATGAGCAACTGGAGATGAAAAGCGTCACCCTGGTGGTTCTTCTGCCGACCCCAGGGACAACCACAGAGTTCCTGAACAATGGCAGGCGACCGCCATGACGGGGGATGTAGTGGAGCTGTTGATGCAGAGCAGCTGAAAGGGAACTCTCTCACAGCAGTATGGAAGGTGCTGTGGAGGAATGACATGGCCAACTCCATAGCCCTGGTGGGCACTTGACAGGGAGCGGCACTTCAAAAAATCAATGCCGCTCGCCCATCCCCCCCTCTATCCTCCTGCACCAGACCTTCTCCTGAGGCCCCTGTGCTACTTTTAGACAGAGAACTATCTTATCCTATGTTTTTAATGTTTTCTTGTTTATATCCTTCCTGACTTGACCGCTTACTTTTGTTATTGAATACCTGATTCTATTCTGTATTTATAAAGGATTTTACCAGGAAGGATACATTGAGGTTTCTCTCGTTTTCAAGTATGTCCTGGGTTCAAGAACATTGAATTGTTACAGAAACAAAGTAATAAAATGCAAGATATTAAAAACAAAAACACAAATATACAGATTAACAGAAAATAAATATGTAGGAAATAGTCATTATGTTACATGTTTACAGGTGCATTCTGTATATAGTCACTATGTTACATGTTTACAGGCACATTCTGTATATAGTCACTATGTTACATGTTTACAGGCACATTCTGTATATATGTAAACAAATATATACCGCAGTACATACAGGAGCGCAGATAAGTATGGAATGTCCTCTTTAAGTCTGCACTCTCAGGAATCTCCGGAATGGAGTCTCTTTGACATAGATAGTCCAGTTGATTCTCCAATGATGTAGTAGGAGAAACCGAAAATGGAAAAAAGAGAAAAAGGATCGAGCAATATCGTTTATGCCAGGCGAAAATGTTACAAGAGAATATAAAACTCACAAAAATGGAGCTGAATAGCTCAATTGAAGCGCAGTCGAGTCTCTATGGGGGACTCCTCCCTGGGGTGATGGAGCTTATCGTTTCATCATTCACCTTGGTCGAGTATTCCACATGATGTAGACATCAAATACCTCGGGAGGAGACAATAATAGCGTAATCCCGTTGGGAGTAAAAAATTAAAGGTACATCTAAAAGGGGTACTCACATGTATCGGAACCTCCTATGATAGGTGGTTCCGTATAAGAAGAGTGGACCACTTAAAGGGGATCTTAGCCTTGTTTCAGATGAATGGAAAATCTTCCAACTGCAGGTCAACGGACTCAGAAAGCACGGTTGTAGCTCCAAATGGAAGGAGGAGGTGTATGTATTGTATACACAAGTGGAGAGGTACGAATGCGGAGAAAAAATTTATTTTAAAACATGTACAAAGAATATAAAATCGAGACGCGTTTCTCTTACCAAAAACTGTAAGCTTCCTCAGTCGAAATGGTCGCCCACAGTAATAACTCCACATTTTATGTCCTCCACTAATTGACGCCGCCAAATTCTGGCGTGCGTTCCACTCAGTGTCCAGCTGATTGCGTTCCACTTCTATTACTTCCGTGCGCGCTGTATCTAAGTCATCCCCACCTGCGTTCCACGGGGCACTGATGTTTGCGTGCCAACGAAGGCAAGCCGGACATGCGCGATCCACACCTGCAGCACGCGCAAAAAGACTCCATCCGCACATCGATAAGAGCAGAACGGAGCAAATGCGATCCCTCTGGTCTGACAGCAGAAAAATACAAACAGTACCCCCACAAGAAGGGCACATATGCAAACCAAAAGTTGGAACACATATCCAAAATGCAGACAAAAGCGAGAAGAAGGAAAAAAGGTTAAAAAATAATAAAATAAAAAATAAAAATAAAAATGAATGAATATAGGGGGGGGGGGAAAAGATCATGTTAGATGAACGATGCATCATTTCAAAAAATGGTGGATCTCAAAATCAGCATTGAGACCACCTGGGATGAGAGTGTCAAGTGTGTAAATCCACCTCATCTCTGACGTGATTAATTTTTTGTTAAGGTCATCGCCCCTCCAATTACTTTTAACGGCCTCTATAGCAAAGAATGTGATACCCTTTACACTACCACCATGGACTTCTCGAAAGTGGAGAGACACACTATGTTTTTCATAGCCCCTCACTATATTGCACAAATGTTCATTGATTCGTACATACATAGATCTTGACGTTTGCCCTATGTAGTTCTTCCCACATGGGCATTTCAATAGATATACCACATTCTTAGAATGGCAGGTGATTAACTGCTGGATTTTATAAATGGAATTGGTCCTGGGTGCAACAAATTCGGAGATCGTTCTTTTTTTGTTTGATGTTTTCCTGCATGCGATGCATTGACCGCAGCCATAGAAACCAGCTGGTATTCCAAATGGATTACCCAAGGTTGATTTTTCCTCAGCGATATGGTTTCTAACCAGTTGTCGTCCTGAACTCCTTCCACCCCTGTAGATGATGGAAGGTTTATCAGTAAGCAATGAATTAAGGATAGGGTCTCTTTTGAGAATGGACCAGTGTTTTATTATTGATTTTTTGATTTCTCTGTTGTAGACATTGTAATCCAAGATGAAGGAGACTTCATTTTTCTGAATATTTGTTCGATGTTTCTCAGTCAGAAGGGTGGATCTATTCATTTGTAGTACATCTTCCTTGATATTTTCAAGAACACATCTCTGATATCCCTTGTTGGCGAATTCATGTATTAGTTTTTGGAGATTGCAATTGATAGTATCTGTCATCAGTGCAATTACGGCGAACTCTGACCATCTGTCCTTTAGGGATGCCGTTAAGCCAAGGTGGATAGTGATCACTCTTTTTGTCAATGTAACCATTGACATGGACGTCTTTGAAGTGGGTTCTTGTACAGATCTTCCCATTGTCTATGAATATGGTGAGATCAAGGAAGTCTATTGTAGCTTTACTAATATGGGATACTAAACTGATACCAAATGAATTGGTGTTCAGATGTGTGAGAAAAAGCTCCAACTCAACTTGGCTACCCTGCCACACGATCAAAATATCGTCTATGTATCTGCGGTAAAGGACGAGGCTACGCCCCCAATCATGCCCGGCCCAAACCATAAGATTTTCCCAATGGGCCATAAATAGATTTGCATAACTGGGGGCGAACCTCGTCCCCATGGCCGTACCATTTACCTGTAGGTAGAAAGACCCATTATACCAAAAGTAGTTGTTGGTTAATATGAGACGTATGCCCTCAATTATGAATGCGATCTGATCCAACTCAAAACCTCCTGAGTCCAGAAGGAAAGTCTCAGTGGCTTTACATCCCACATGGTGAGGGATTATGGTGTACAAAGAATTTACGTCGCAGGTGGCCATAATATAGCTGTCATTCCATTCGATCTTATCCAAAAGACACAGTAACGACATCGTGTCCCTAAGATAAGCGCGAGTCTCTACCACTATGGGCTGTAATAATAGGTCGATGTGTTCAGAAATCCTGGATGTTATTGAATTAATGCCTGACACTATGGGGCGGCCTGGAGGATTAATTTTATTCTTATGTAATTTGGGCAGATAGTATATGACCGGTATGCGGGGATATTCAATTTTCAAATATTGGTATTCCCTCTCCTTAAGGATACCTTTATCTTTACCCCTCTGCAGATATTCAAAGAATACTTCCTTTACTCGGGCAGTGGGGTTACCCGGTAGCAACTGATAAGTATTGGAGTCGCCCAGTAATCTACTCATCTCTTGGTGATACTGATCGATGTTCAGAACTACAACACCACCCCCTTTATCTGCGGGTTTGATAATGATATTTTTATCTTCTCGCAATTGTTTAAGTCCTACATTTTCTCCCTTGGTTAAATTTTTATGGAATTTGTTGTTATTCTTGTTCTCTAATTTCCTTATGTCGGCATAGATCATTTGCTCAAATGTATCTATCTCTCTAGAGACCATGTGGCGGGGGTAGAAAGTTGACTTTTCTTTCAGTTCAGTGTGTACATATGGATCTGATTGTAATTCCAATTGTCTCTCCAAAGGAGTCCTTTGAGAGACAATTGGAATTACAATCAGATCCATATGTACACACTGAACTGAAAGAAAAGTCAACTTTCTCCCCCGCCACATGGTCTCTAGAGAGATAGATACATTTGAGCAAATGATCTATGCCGACATAAGGAAATTAGAGAACAAGAATAACAACAAATTCCATAAAAATTTAACCAAGGGAGAAAATGTAGGACTTAAACAATTGCGAGAAGATAAAAATATCATTATCAAACCCGCAGATAAAGGGGTGGTGTTGTAGTTCTGAACATCGATCAGTATCACCAAGAGATGAGTAGATTACTGGGCGACTCCAATACTTATCAGTTGCTACCGGGTAACCCCACTGCCCGAGTAAAGGAAGTATTCTTTGAATATCTGCAGAGGGGTAAAGATAAAGGTATCCTTAAGGAGAGGGAATACCAATATTTGAAAATTGAATATCCCCGCATACCGGTCATATACTATCTGCCCAAATTACATAAGAATAAAATTAATCCTCCAGGCCGCCCCATAGTGTCAGGCATTAATTCAATAACATCCAGGATTTCTGAACACATCGACCTATTATTACAGCCCATAGTGGTAGAGACTCGCGCTTATCTTAGGGACACGATGTCGTTACTGTGTCTTTTGGATAAGATCGAATGGAATGACAGCTATATTATGGCCACCTGCGACGTTAATTCTTTGTACACCATAATCCCTCACCATGTGGGATGTAAAGCCACTGAGACTTTCCTTCTGGACTCAGGAGGTTTTGAGTTGGATCAGATCGCATTCATAATTGAGGGCATACGTCTCATATTAACCAACAACTACTTTTGGTATAATGGGTCTTTCTACCTACAGGTAAATGGTACGGCCATGGGGACGAGGTTCGCCCCCAGTTATGCAAATCTATTTATGGCCCATTGGGAAAATCTTATGGTTTGGGCTGGGCATGATTGGGGGCGTAGCCTCGTCCTTTACCGCAGATACATAGACGATATTTTGATCGTGTGGCAGGGTAGCCAAGTTGAGTTGGAGCTTTTTCTCACACATCTGAACACCAATTCATTTGGTATCAGTTTAGTATCCCATATTAGTAAAGCTACAATAGACTTCCTTGATCTCACCATATTCATAGACAATGGGAAGATCTGTACAAGAACCCACTTCAAAGACGTCCATGTCAATGGTTACATTGACAAAAAGAGTGATCACTATCCACCTTGGCTTAACGGCATCCCTAAAGGACAGATGGTCAGAGTTCGCCGTAATTGCACTGATGACAGATACTATCAATTGCAATCTCAAAAACTAATACATGAATTCGCCAACAAGGGATATCAGAGATGTGTTCTTGAAAATATCAAGGAAGATGTACTACAAATGAATAGATCCACCCTTCTGACTGAGAAACATCGAACAAATATTCAGAAAAATGAAGTCTCCTTCATCTTGGATTACAATGTCTACAACAGAGAAATCAAAAAATCAATAATAAAACACTGGTCCATTCTCAAAAGAGACCCTATCCTTAATTCATTGCTTACTGATAAACCTTCCATCATCTACAGGGGTGGAAGGAGTTCAGGACGACAACTGGTTAGAAACCATATCGCTGAGGAAAAATCAACCTTGGGTAATCCATTTGGAATACCAGCTGGTTTCTATGGCTGCGGTCAATGCATCGCATGCAGGAAAACATCAAACAAAAAAAGAACGATCTCCGAATTTGTTGCACCCAGGACCAATTCCATTTATAAAATCCAGCAGTTAATCACCTGCCATTCTAAGAATGTGGTATATCTATTGAAATGCCCATGTGGGAAGAACTACATAGGGCAAACGTCAAGATCTATGTATGTACGAATCAATGAACATTTGTGCAATATAGTGAGGGGCTATGAAAAACATAGTGTGTCTCTCCACTTTCGAGAAGTCCATGGTGGTAGTGTAAAGGGTATCACATTCTTTGCTATAGAGGCCGTTAAAAGTAATTGGAGGGGCGATGACCTTAACAAAAAATTAATCACGTCAGAGATGAGGTGGATTTACACACTTGACACTCTCATCCCAGGTGGTCTCAATGCTGATTTTGAGATCCACCATTTTTTGAAATGATGCATCGTTCATCTAACATGATCTTTTCCCCCCCCCTATATTCATTCATTTTTATTTTTATTTTTATTTTATTATTTTTTAACCTTTTTTCCTTCTTCTCGCTTTTGTCTGCATTTTGGATATGTGTTCCAACTTTTGGTTTGCATATGTGCCCTTCTTGTGGGGGTACTGTTTGTATTTTTCTGCTGTCAGACCAGAGGGATCGCATTTGCTCCGTTCTGCTCTTATCGATGTGCGGATGGAGTCTTTTTGCGCGTGCTGCAGGTGTGGATCGCGCATGTCCGGCTTGCCTTCGTTGGCACGCAAACATCAGTGCCCCGTGGAACGCAGGTGGGGATGACTTAGATACAGCGCGCACGGAAGTAATAGAAGTGGAACGCAATCAGCTGGACACTGAGTGGAACGCACGCCAGAATTTGGCGGCGTCAATTAGTGGAGGACATAAAATGTGGAGTTATTACTGTGGGCGACCATTTCGACTGAGGAAGCTTACAGTTTTTGGTAAGAGAAACGCGTCTCGATTTTATATTCTTTGTACATGTTTTAAAATAAATTTTTTCTCCGCATTCGTACCTCTCCACTTGTGTATACAATACATACACCTCCTCCTTCCATTTGGAGCTACAACCGTGCTTTCTGAGTCCGTTGACCTGCTGTTGGAAGATTTTCCATTCATCTGAAACAAGGCTAAGATCCCCTTTAAGTGGTCCACTCTTCTTATACGGAACCACCTATCATAGGAGGTTCCGATACATGTGAGTACCCCTTTTAGATGTACCTTTAATTTTTTACTCCCAACGGGATTACGCTATTATTGTCTCCTCCCGAGGTATTTGATGTCTACATCATGTGGAATACTCGACCAAGGTGAATGATGAAACGATAAGCTCCATCACCCCAGGGAGGAGTCCCCCATAGAGACTCGACTGCGCTTCAATGGAGCTATTCAGCTCCATTTTTGTGAGTTTTATATTCTCTTGTAACATTTTCGCCTGGCATAAACGATATTGCTCGATCCTTTTTCTCTTTTTTCCATTTTCGGTTTCTCCTACTACATCATTGGAGAATCAACTGGACTATCTATGTCAAAGAGACTCCATTCCGGAGATTCCTGAGAGTGCAGACTTAAAGAGGACATTCCATACTTATCTGCGCTCCTGTATGTACTGCGGTATATATTTGTTTACATGTTCTAAAATTGGGTGAGGGATACACCCCACAGTGAGCTGCACAAAAACTGTATAATTTATCTTCTTACACATGGTGCACCAACATCAGCGCCTATAACACTTTTTGACCCCCCTCCTTGGGCCATTTTTTTGTTTTACATTCTGTATATAGTCACTATGTTACATGTTTACAGGCACATTCTGTATATAGTCACTATGTTACATGTTTACAGGCACATTCTGTATATAGTCACTGTGTTACATGTTTACAGGCGCATTCTGTATATAGTCACTGTGTTACATGTTTACAGGTGCATTCTGTATATAGTCACTGTTACATGTTTAGAGGTGCATTCTGTATATAGTCACTGTGTTACATGTTTACAGGCGCATTCTGTATATAGTCACTGTGTTACATGTTTACAGGTGCATTCTGTATATAGTCACTGTTACATGTTTAGAGGTGCATTCTGTATATAGTCACTATGTTACATGTTTACAGGTGCATTCTGTATATAGTCACTGTGTTACATGTTTACAGGCGCATTCTGTATATAGTCACTGTGTTACATGTTTACAGGTGCATTCTGTATATAGTCACTGTGTTACATGTTTACAGGCGCATTCTGTATATAGTCACTGTGTTACATGTTTACAGGTGCATTCTGTATATAGTCACTGTGTTACATGTTTACAGGCGCATTCTGTATATAGTCACTGTGTTACATGTTTACAGGTGCATTCTGTATATAGTCACTGTGTTACATGTTTACAGGTGCATTCTGTATATAGTCACTGTTACATGTTTACAGGTGCATTCTGTATATAGTCACTGTGTTACATGTTTACAGGCGCATTCTGTATATAGTCACTGTTACATGTTTATAGGTGCATTCTGTATATAGTCACTGTGTTACATGTTTACAGGCGCATTCTGTATATAGTCACTGTGTTACATGTTTACAGGTGCATTCTGTATATAGTCACTGTGTTACATGTTTACAGGTGCATTCTGTATATAGTCACTGTTACATGTTTACAGGTGCATTCTGTATATAGTCACTATGTTACATGTTTACAGGTGCAATCTGTATATAGTCACTGTGTTACATGTTTACAGGTGCATTCTGTATATAGTCACTGTGTTACATGTTTACAGGTGTATTCTGTATATAGTCACTGTGTTACATGTTTACAGGTGCATTCTGTATATAGTCACTGTGTTACATGTTTACAGGTGCATTCTGTATATAGTCACTGTGTTACATGTTTACAGGTGCATTCTGTATATAGTCACTGTGTTACATGTTTACAGGTGCATTCTGTATATAGTCACTGTGTTACATGTTTACAGGTGCATTCTGTATATAGTCACTGTGTTACATGTTTACAGGTGCATTCTGTATATAGTCACTGTGTTACATGTTTACAGGTGCATTCCGTATTGAGGTATGTTAATAGGGAGCTCTTGAGTGACCTTAGACTGGGGGAAGATTTGATGATGTCTGGGAGGTTATTCCATAATTGTGGTGCTCTGTAGGAAAATGAGGATCGAGCCACTTTCTTTTTGTATTGTGGTATTGCAAGTAAGGTGCTGGTCCTGGATCGGAAGTTATAGGATGAGGGAGCTGCTGGGGGAAGCAGTCTATTCAGGTAGGGTGGTAGCTTCCCAGAAAAGCTCTTAAACACCAGGTTGGAAAGGTGAAGGGTGCGTCTAGATTCCAGCGATGGCCAGTTTAGCTCTTTTAAAATGTCACAATGGTGGGTCATGTATTTACATTGTAGCACAAAGCGGCAGAATGAGTTATACAATGTATGAATGTAGTAAGTTTCGGAAGGTGTGTTTGCGGGGCGGCTGCATACACTACATTTCCGTATTCAATGGCCGGCATAAGCATTTGTTGTACAATCTGCTTTCTTACCGCGGGGCTCAGGAAGGATTTGTTTCTGTACAGGGCACCTGTTTGGGGTAAAGTTTAGATGAGAGTTTTTCGATGTGGGGCCAAAGGATAGATTAGGGTCCAACCACATACCTAGATATTTGAGAGAAGTGACTGTGGTCAGCGTGCCATTTGATTTTGTCCTGACACATAGATGGGGATTTTGCAATTTGTGTAGTTTAGGTGCTGTTCCAAAGAGCATCGTTACAGTTTTGTCAGTATTTAAAAAAAAGTTTGTTGTTTTTGATCCACTTTTCTACCCCTGTGAATTGTTCTTGCAGCACGGCCTCCAGCTGCCGGAGATTTGGTTTGCTGGTATAGATTACAGTGTCGTCTGCGTACATGTGTACAGTAGAAGCTTTGCAGACGTTGGGCAGATCATTTATGAATATTGTGAATAGCAGGGGGCCGAGTATCGAGCCTTGGGGTACACCGCGCGTGACTGGGAGGGGGAGGGAGGAGCTGCCAGAAATGGACACATGTTGCGATCGGTCGGATACATATGATTGAAACCAGGTTATTGTGCGATCACCAATACCAGAGTTTTTGTAATAAGATGCCATGGACTACTGTGTCAAAGACCTTGGCAAAATCAAGGAAGATGGCTCCAGTTAGCTTTCCTTGTTCCATCCCAGCCTGGATATCATTGCAGACTTTTAAAAGGGCGGTTGTAGTTGAGTGATTTTGACGAAAGCCGGATTGATCCAGGGTTAAGTAGTTCCAATATTGATAATAATCACGTAATTGTGTGTAGACACATTTTTCCAAAATTTTTGACATTACAGGGAGCAACGGTATCGGATGGTAGTTGGATACCAAAGTACTGTCACCACTTTTATGGATAGGTACCACTCTCGCAGTCTTCCAGAGTTTGGGTATGTATCCAGTCGCCAGTGATTCATTGATTAGGGTTGCGAAACAACTATTCATAAATCAAAAAAGCTGTTTCAATGCCTCTAATCCCCACCTAGTCATATCCCTAGAATGACTAAACACTGTCAATCATCTTCATATCATGTCAGAGTCTGGACAGAAGAGAACCCCAGGTCAGCAACAAAGAGCTCCCTTTATATGGCCTGTGTATTAACCCTGTCAGCACTGAGTGTATTAACCCTGTCAGTGCTGTGTAGCCACTATACTCTCCCATATAATCCCATATAATCCAGCAGGGGCTGGGAGTCCTGGCAGGTGAAATCCCCATTGCTGTGTGTGTTTAATCCCTCCATATAATCCAGCAGGGGCTGGGAGTCCTGGCAGGTGAAATCCCCATTGCTGTGTGTGTTTAATCCCCTCCATATAATCCAGCAGGGGCTGGGAGTCCTGGCAGGTGAAATCCCCATTGCTGTGTGTGTTTAATCCCTTCCATATAATCCAGCAGGGGCTGGGAGTCCTGGCAGGTGAAATCCCCATTGCTGTGTGTGTTTAATCCCCTCCATATAATCCAGCAGGGGCTGGGAGTCCTGGCAGGTGAAATCCTCATTGCTGTGTGTGTTTAATCCCCCCATATAATCCAGCAGGGGCTGGGAGTCCTGGCAGGTGAAATCCCCATTGCTGTGTGTGTTTAATCCCTTCCATATAATCCAGCAGGGGCTGGGAGTCCTGGCAGGTGAAATCCCCATTGCTGTGTGTGTTTAATCCCCTCCATATAATCCAGCAGGGGCTGGGAGTCCTGGCAGGTGAAATCCCCATTGCTGTGTGTGTTTAATCCCCTCCATATAATCCAGCAGGGGCTGGGAGTCCTGGCAGGTGAAATCCCCATTGCTGTGTGTTTAATCCCCTCCATATAATCCAGCAGGGGCTGGGAGTCCTGGCAGGTGAAATACCCATTGCTGTGTGTGTTTAATCCCCTCCATATAATCCAGCAGGGGCTGGGAGTCCTGGCAGGTGAAATCCTCATTGCTGTGTGTGTTTAATCCCCCCATATAATCCAGCAGGGGCTGGGAGTCCTGGCAGGTGAAATCCCCATTGCTGTGTGTGTTTAATCCCCTCCATATAATCCAGCAGGGGCTGGGAGTCCTGGCAGGTGAAATCCCCATTGCTGTGTGTGTTTAATCCCCTCCATATAATCCAGCAGGGGCTGGGAGTCCTGGCAGGTGAAATCCCCATTGCTGTGTGTGTTTAATCCCCCCATATAATCCAGCAGGGGCTGGGAGTCCTGGCAGGTGAAATCCCCATTGCTGTGTGTGTTTAATCCCCCCATATAATCCAGCAGGGGCTGGGAGTCCTGGCAGGTGAAATCCCCATTGCTGTGTGTGTTTAATTCCTCCATATAATCCAGCAGGGGCTGGGAGTCCTGGCAGGTGAAATCCCCATTGCTGTGTGTGTTTAATTCCTCCCCATTTCCTGCTCTAAACACTGAGGGCAGAAGCTCCATAAACTGACCCTGAGGCCTTTCCTTTCCCCAGCACTGCACATAATGCAGAATAAAGGGTTAATGAATGGCCTGATCACAGTGCTGTGTCTCCCTCCCTGTCCCTCAGTGCTGGATCCAGCCACCTCACAGCTCAGTGTCCGCCATTCCCCTCCCCCAGCATCACGTGTGCCCTGCAGCCAGTCACATGAGCTGTGATGTCATCAGAGTGCGCCCCTCCCCCTGTGTTGCTGCAGGAGATGGTGTGTGTGAGAAGCTGAGGATGTGCCGGGAATGTCCGGCCCTGGCCCCTTACTACGGGCTCCATGAGGCTGCTCACACCCCCATGTGACTGGAGAGAACACACACAGGAGTAGCACACACAGGGCTGGTGTCCTGGGAGAGGAGGCTCAGGTATGTGCGGGCGCCATGTCCCACCTGCTGGTTATTGCATGGAAAGCTGGTTTCTTCTTATTGTTGCATTAAATGAAGGTTTAGACGTGTTTTCGTTATCGTCGTCGCCCTCTTCGGTTTCATGTTATGGAAATTAATCTGTTCCAGATGTTTTTCTCTCGTTTCAGATTTATTGCGATTCTCCTTCCGGAGTTTTCCTTCTGCGACACCTGGTCTCCCAGCCTCCAGTTATACTGCGATAATGAGTGAAGCCAGGGATCCAACCAGCCAGAAGATCCTGGATCTGACCCTGGAGATCATCCACCTGCTGACCGGAGAGGTGAGGGATTCTGGGAAGCTGACATGTCATGTGTATAGAATCTGTACAGTCTGTGATGCCGCAATCACCCCGAGCTGTGTGACACCCTATACCTCGCGGCAGCGTATCACCCCGAGCTGTGTGACACCCTATACCTTGCGGCGTATCACCCCGAGCTGTGTGACACCCTATACCTCGCGGCGGCGTATCACCCCGAGCTGTGTGACACCCTATACCTCGCGGCGTATCACCCCGAGCTGTGTGACACCCTATACCTCGCGGCGTATCACCCCGAGCTGTGTGACACCCTATACCTCGATGCGTATCACCCCGAGCTGTGTGACACCCTATACCTCGCGGCGTATCACCCCGAGCTGTGTGACACCCTATACCTCGCGGCGTATCACCCCGAGCTGTGTGACACCCTATACCTCGCGGCGTATCACCCCGAGCTGTGTGACACCCTATACCTCGCGGCGTATCACCCCGAGCTGTGTGACACCCTATACCTCGCGGCGTATCACCCCGAGCTGTGTGACACCCTATACCTCGCGGCGTATCACCCCGAGCTGTGTGACACCCTATACCTCGCGGCGTATCACCCCGAGCTGTGTGACACCCTATACCTCGCGGCGTATCACCCCGAGCTGTGTGACACCCTATACCTCGCGGCGGCGTATCACCCCGAGCTGTGTGACACCCTATACCTCGCGGCGTATCACCCCGAGCTGTGTGACACCCTATACCTCGCGGCGTATCACCCCGAGCTGTGTGACACCCTATACCTCGCGGCGTATCACCCCGAGCTGTGTGACACCCTATACCTCGCGGCGTATCACCCCGAGCTGTGTGACACCCTATACCTCGCGGCGTATCACCCCGAGCTGTGTGACACCCTATACCTCGCGGCGTATCACCCCGAGCTGTGTGACACCCTATACCTCGCGGCGTATCACCCCGAGCTGTGTGACACCCTATACCTCGCGGCGTATCACCCCGAGCTGTGTGACACCCTATACCTCGCGGCGTATCACCCCGAGCTGTGTGACACCCTATACCTCGCGGCGTATCACCCCGAGCTGTGTGACACCCTATACCTCGCGGCGTATCACCCCGAGCTGTGTGACACCCTATACCTCGATGCGTATCACCCCGAGCTGTGTGACACCCTATACCTCGCGGCGTATCACCCCGAGCTGTGTGACACCCTATACCTCGCGGCGTATCACCCCGAGCTGTGTGACACCCTATACCTCGCGGCGTATCACCCCGAGCTGTGTGACACCCTATACCTTTGCGGTGTATCACATCACCCGAGCTGTGTGACACCCTATACCTCGCGGAATATCACCCAGAGCTGTGTGACACCCTATACCTCGCGGCGTATCACCCCGAGCTGTGTGACACCCTATACCTCGCGGAATATCACCCAGAGCTGTGTGACACCCTATACCTCACAGCGGCGTATCACCCCGAGCTGTGTGACACCCTATACCTTTGCGGTGTATCACCCCGAGCTGTGTGACACCCTATACCTCGCGGCGTATCACCCCGAGCTGTGTGACACCCTATACCTCGCGGAATATCACCCAGAGCTGTGTGACACCCTATACCTCGCGGCGTATCACCCCGAGCTGTGTGACACCCTATACCTCGCGGAATATCACCCAGAGCTGTGTGACACCCTATACCTCGCAGCGGCGTATCACCCCGAGCTGTGTGACACCCTATACCTTTGCGGTGTATCACCCCGAGCTGTGTGACACCCTATACCTCGCGGAATATCACCCAGAGCTGTGTGACACCCTATACCTCGAGGCGGCGTATCACCCCGAGCTGCGTATCACCCCGAGCTATGTGACACCCTATACCTAGCGGCGGCGTATCACCCCGAGCTGTATTCTTTTGTGAGGTCACAGTTTAGGTGATATGCACCATATTTATAACTGAGGCCGCAGCTCCATTTAAGAAGCATAAACAAAACACATACAGGGTTATTCAGAGAAAGGTGAAACTCTGGAGAACTTTTGGAGAAGTGAAAATTATAGGTCAAAATAGCCAAACCAGAAAAATTCGCCCATTTATCTCCCTTTCAAAATTGGCTATTTCGACCTAGAATTTTCACTTCTCCAAAAGTTCTCCAGCGTTTCACCTTTCTCTGAATAACCCTGATAGTATGATGAGAGCGCGAGGTGGTAATGTAGTCCTGCATGGATTGGATAATCTCTGTGGTGCATCCAGACTTTCAGGGGAGGGATTTTTAAAGCTATTTTGACACTGTTTAGCAGAGAAGCCCCTTGGAAACCTCCCAGATGTGCTTTTGACCTCCCGGTACATTATGCTTATATGATTGGCAGCTGGTTGGGACAGAGATTGAGATAGGATTATAGGAGCGAGGTACCGAGCCATCATGTACCACAGCTCCAGCCGATATTCCCACACAGCTCAGAACTTGTAGCAGGTTTCTGTAAACTCACTGTACGAGACGTTCATTCGTGACTAGAAGAAGACAGAGCCTCGAAAAATTCCACTGCTGTTACAGTATCTCAGTCAAAATGGAGCCAATAATGGAGAGGCCGTGCTATTAAAACGCTTGAATATTGGAGTTCCTCTATGTTTAGGGTCATATGGTGGTGAAGATCCATGAGATGGTCAGTGACAGCAGCCGTCACCAAATATCAAGAGGACACGGCAGGAGCCAAAGCTTCAATACGGAGCCTCCACCTCACTCAGGAATCCATGAGCAAAACCATGAGAAGATCCTGGAGCTGAGCAATCAGATCATCCGTCTGCTGACTGGAGAGGTGAGGCTGCTGGGAATGGGACATTATACGCTAACACCAAGGCATGTGTCTGGATGGTGACTGTGTCATTGTGTGTGTCAGGTTCCTATACGCTGTGAGGATGTCACTGTCTATCTCTCCATGGAGGAGTGGGAGTATGTGGAGCGACACAAGGAGCTCTATGAGGACGTCATGATGGAGGATCGCCAGCCTGTTATTACACCGGGTAAGAGAAGGATTGTTTTGAATAATATTTCTGTCAGTCCGTTGATCTTCGAAGCCACTCACCAGTCTGAAACCTTGCTGTCAACTTCTGATCTTCTCCCATTCTCTTCCCAAAAAACTCCACCCTTTTAATATTTTCTTAACATGAAAGAAATGTTTCCTTAAGAAGAAAGAATCCTTAAGACATTCCTATTTAGGGAAGCCCACCACCCAACTCACTAATACACCTACCTGCCCCAACCAGTCCATCACTCTCACCTTGCAGTCCTCTCCTCCGGTTTCCAACCCCAACCCTTCTAGACTGTGAGTACCTACAGGATTAGGGCCCTCGTCTCCTCCTGTACTGGTTTGTCAAATGTTGTTCAATGTATTTGTCACGTTTTACCTTTCCAGCCCTGTCCCCCTGCCCTCTCTATTCTTTATGCCTGTGGTTCCCATATGTTTCTGTGTGTTGCTTTCCCTGGATTGCAGCTCAGGGGTTAAGTGGCTTCCTCGTTAGCTCTCCTGTTGGTGATGTGGGCTGATCACCTCCCTATATATTGCTATGGGCCCTTATCCCATCGCTCTTGCATTCTGATTCACTTTCAGTTCTGATTCCTGCTGAGTGTTTGTTCCTGAGATCACCCTACTGTTTATTCTATTCAAGTTTTTGTTTTCTTGTTTACTTTATTTCTTTGGTCTTGTCTCCTTATCTGTCTGATGTTTCTTTTAGTTAGTCCAGGTTCTAGTTCATGTCCAGTCATTCCAGTGTTTATAGTACCAGTGTTTCTCCCTTGTCTGGTTATGTTATATGTCTGACTGATTACCTGGTTCTGACCCTTTTGCCTGGCTGACTCTCTCCCGCTTCTGGATCCCTGGCATCTGTATAAGGTATACGTTCTGGTTTATGATTCCTTGCTTTATTTGGATACTCCTTGTCTGTACCGTTGTTATATATGTATTCCTGTCTCGTTTGTAGGTCCTTAGACTCTGCACGGCGCCGTTGTATTATTTTCCTTTAGAGCAGATCCGGCTATTCTAAAGATCAGTCTTTCAGAATAGGGCTGCTGTTTACTGTGCAGGGTCTCTGACCTGGGTTGTCTACTCAGTATTATCTGCATATTGGGGCTTTCCTTTGAACCAGGGCCTCACCTTGGTGAATGCAAGGTGCCCTCCTTGTGACTGATTGTGACAGTATTGTAACCCTGTCTATACTGTGTTTATTGTACAGCGCTGCGGAATATGCTGGCGCTTTATAAATAAAGATTAATAATAATGTTCTAACAACAGTTGCCTTTTTGTTAGAATTTAAAATACAGAAACATTTTATCAGATTTTCAGATGATAACCCGCTTGAGTCTCGTGTCTGTCCATGTCGCCTATTTCCTTTATCTTCACACTGACATCTTCACAAACCCAGCCACTGACCGACACGTATGAAGATACAGACACTGATATATATGCACACAAATAGGCAGCTCTCAAGGGCAGCTCCGGTCCTGTGGAATGACTTGCCTCGCCCTATCAAACTCTCCCCTGATCTTCAGGCCTTCAAGAAATCGCTCAAAACCCATCTCTTCAGATTAGTGTACCACATCACTGACGCAACTCATCCCTCTGCTTACCTATTCACACGTCATGATTGAGACCACTTCCATGACCCCCACCATTCCTGAACCTGAATGGCGCTAGTGAACCTGATGTCCAGTAAAACTCCCCTTGTGTTCCCACACCCCAATCCTTCCACACTGTAAGCTCCTATGAGCAGGGCCCGCTACACCTCTTGTCTCCAGTTTATGCTAATTTGTGTCTTGTTCCCTTTGGTTATTGTAAAGCGCTGCAGAAACTGTTGGCACTATATAAATGATGATGATGATAATAATAAAGGCAATGACAGTGTACCAGATCTCAGTAGCCCAGCCGGGTCACATCTGTCAATACCGTCTCCTTGCTGGACCCCCCCCTCCCCCTGTGTTCTCCCCAGCAGGCGTTCGTGCCTTTCTCCAGTCCTCAGACAAAGTTTAAGGACCGGGACACGTAAAGAGCCTTGCTTAGCATCCCCAGAAATAAGACGAGGCTGTATATCTGGATGTTTTCAGGGTCAAAATGGAACTTTTTTAAATTGGGGACAGGCACACATATTTAAGTGGTCAAACATGAGTCACTTACATATACAAACCCTCCCCTAGAATATGTTGTGATGGATTCCCATGTTACGGCTTCTCGGAGTGTGAGAAATAATTAGACTAGGACAGATAATGGGATAAACATTTGCTCAACATTCCTAGATGAGACAGGACAATGACAATTGTTGGTGGTAAACAGATTACAGGCTAAAACAGCAGGTAACGGGGCAGGGTTTGCCTGAAAAGTAGAATAACATACTACTTAAACCTAAAACGATATCAACACATTCTTGAGAGCAACCTATCAGCAGATAACAACAGATACACATGGACCACAACGATCGACAATAACATTATTCTTACATAACAGATTACAGAAACACCCTGCACATGAGAGCAGGCAAGGAAATAGTATAGAACATCAGGCCCTGCACCTCCCAAATACATCTCCAGGTCTATGCACCTCAAGTCCAAAGTGACACACGTCACAGATACACATTCATTCAAACTAACCTACAGTTACAGACAGATCCACACACAGCAACACTCAAGTGATACTTTTCACGGATAATGGCTATGTCCTGGGATCACCTGGTAAAATATGACTAAACTGTACAGCGCTACAGAGTCTGTGGGTTATAAATGTAACGGTGTGTCTGCATGATTAGAATCTGGAAAACCGTTTGTCACCGACAAAAGGAAATGGTTGACGGGTTCCTTTGAACTGATATGTGAAAGTCTTGTTCTGTGATCCGTTCGCACCTCCATAGCATGGGACCAGGATCAAATGAGGAAGCTGACATCTTCAGTGGTCTGACTGGATCCAGGGTGCCATAATGCAAATCAAAGAAGCAGCGCTTTCTTCTCAGTTTATCCCAAAATATGATTATTGCATGTAGGTATCTGAAGATAGACGCACATTTTATTCATTTAGTTTATGCAGTAGGTAAAAGATTACAAGGGAGGTCCAGGAGCAGATCTTGACACTCCTATCATGCCACCCTGAAATCTGAGAGCAAGAAGAGCTGTATAAATTTCAGCTACACGATTTGCCATGTGCTTACTTTAGGGGTCAATCCAAGTGGGAGTAAGTGCAGATTTTTCAACCAGAGCCCCTCCTCCCTGGGCCGAGATTCTAGCTTTGTAACTAGATAGGGTTTTTGTTGTGTTATCCTGTTCATTTTCTGTCTGTGGGTGTAAATATTATCTTTTTATCCTGTATATGCACGGTGACCTTTTTCTTGTCATAATAAATATTCCTTTATTAAGCTCTGCCTTTGTCTGCTATAAGAATCACGTTACCGAAAGAGACATTTGTCTTAATAGCTTTGAGTTCCTAGATGATCTACTAAATTGGGTTTGGTGAGGCTAGTCTACTAAACTGTTTTGAGGGTTTAATTGATCTAGCGCAGACAAATAGTAATTTTTTTTACTCCTTCGACCGTCTTGAGGCAGTTACAATACTCATATACTGACATGTGCAACATGTCAGTGTCTGTGTGTATTCATATCTATTTTAATGCCTGTGAAATGTATTACAATAAATGCAGTGAGCTGTGCCGTCTATTGCACTTGTTCTTTATCCGCTCATGATGTGATTTTTCACCCTTAATAGAGAGCTTCTCATCTGCTGAATTTCACGCTCCTGTATCTTCACCTGATTTCGAAGCAAGAAACAGAACTGAAAATGTGACCAATAGAGAAAAGTATCTGAATATCGCCAAGACTGTGAGAGAAGCTAAACCCGCAGCAAACACAGACCATGAACCTCTGGCATTCAGAGATGGACACGTGACAGAGACAGAAATTCATCCGATCACAAACCATACAGAGACGGAATATCCACCTACCGATATTAAGGAGGAACCGGCCTCGTGTGACGAAGGAAATCTCACAGACAGCGACATGTATGAACCCCCAGAACATACACAGACACAATATACCTCTACTTATACAGGGGCAGAATCCGAGTCACATGGAGAAGGAGATATCTCACATCCTGACATTTCTCCCCTCCCAGAACATACACAGACTGAATATCCATCTACTGACATTAAGGAGGAACCGGCCTCATGTGACAAAGGAAATCTCACAGACAGCGACATGTATGAACCCCCAGAACATACACAGACACAATATACCTCTACTTATACAGGGGCAGAATCCGAGTCACATGGAGAAGGAGATATCTCACATCCTGACATTTCTCCCCCCCAGAACATACACAGACTGAATATCCATCTACTGACATTAAGGAGGAACCGGCCTCATGTGACAAAGGAAATCTCACAGACAGCGACATGTATGAACCCCCAGAACATACACAGACACAATATACCTCTACTTATACAGGGGCAGAATCCGAGTCACACGGAGAAGGAGATATCTCACATCCTGACATTTCTCCCCTCCCAGAACATACACAGACTGAATATCCATCTACTGCCATTAAGGAGGAATCACCCACATGTGGAGGAGGAAATCTCACAGAGAGCGACATGTATGAACCCCCAGAACATACACAGACACTTTTTCCACATACTGATATTAAGGTGGAACCAGCCTCATGTAAGGAAGAAAATCTTATTGATACCGACATATATAATCCCAAAGAACACACACCGACATATTATTCACCCACTGATTTTAAGGAGGAACCGGACTCCTGTAAAGAAGAAAATCTCACAGACAGCGACATGTATGAACCCACAGAACATACACAGACATATTTTCCACATACTGATATTAAGGAGGAACCGGACTCCTGTAAAGAAGAAAATCTCACAGACAGCGACATGTATGAACCCACAGACAATACACAGATACAATCAACAACATGTGCAGTCAGATATATCACTGATCCTGACCTTTCTCCCCCAACAGAGCGCACACAATCCGAATATATATGTGATAATTTACAAGAATATTTAAGTATCACTCCACAGCCCCTGGAAGTAAATCCCACCACGTCTTTAAAGAAGCAAAAACAAAAGTTGAAATGCGGCGAATGTGGAAAATGTTTCCACACAAATCGTTGCCTTAATGTCCACCTTCGGATTCACACAGGAGAGAAACCATTCAAATGCCCTGAATGTGGGAAATGTTTTACTCAAGCCCCACATCTTGCAAGACATAAAATTATTCACACAGGGCAAAAGCCATATAAATGCCCTGAATGTGAAAAATCTTTTAGCCAGGCTTACGATCTGGCAAGACATAAATTGATTCACACAGGAGAAAACCCATTTAAATGCACTGAATGTGGAAAATCTTTTACCCATTCTGCAACTCTTTCAAGACATAAAAGGATTCACACAGGAGAGAAACCATTTAAATGCACTGAATGTGGAAATTGTTTTACCCGGGCCTCACGTCTTGCATCACATAAAAGGATTCACACAGGTGAAAAACCATTTAATTGCAATGAATGTGGGAAATGCTTTACCCGGGCCTCACGTCTTGCAGCGCATAAAAAGATTCACACAGGAGAAAATCCATTTAAATGCACTGAATGTGGGAATTGTTTTACCCATTCTTCAGCTCTTTCAAGACATAAAAGGATTCACACAGGCGAAAAACTATTTTTATGCACTGAATGTGGGAAATGTTTTACTCGGGCCACACGTCTTGCATCACATAAAAGGATTCACACTGGAGAAAAGCCATTTAAATGCGATGAATGTGGGAAATGTTTTACCCATGCCTCAAATCTTGCAGCACATAAAGCAAAACACACAGAGAAGAACAAATGCGCTATGAATCCACCAGAAATTATTTCCAGCAAGTCCTTAACTGTATCCAGCAAGCAAAAGCCACAGTTCATATGCGATGAATGTGGGAGAGGTTTTCCTGAATATACTAAGCTTATTGTCCATCAACGAGTTCATACTGGAGAAAAACCATATAATTGCAATGTATGTGGAAAATGGTTTACCCAGGCCCCAAGTCTTGTAAGACATAAAAGGATTCACACAGGAGAAAAACCATTTAATTGTGATGAATGTGGGAAATGTTTTAACCGGGCCTCAAATCTTGCAACACACAAAATGATTCATACAGGAGAAAAACCATTTAAATGTGATGAATGTGGGAAATGTTTTTCCCGCACCTCAAACCTTACGACCCATAAAATGATTCACACTGGAGAGAAGCACACTTAATTGCACTTAAATTCGTATTTTTTCTCCCCAGAATTGATCAGCCTTTGGGCACTAATGTATTGATACAATAGGCAAACCGTTTTGCTTCCCTTTGTGATGGCACCTCCCTGGGTATGTGGATTGACCATGATCGATCCCTCTGCTGATCTTCCTTCTTCAGGACAGGTATCTATCCCTCTGCTGATTTTCATTCTTCTTCAGGACAGGTATCGATCCCTCTGATCTTCATACTTCTTCAGGGCAGGTATCGCGATCCCTATGCTGATCCTCATTCTTCAGGCCAGGTATTGATCCCTCTGCTGATCCTCCTTCAGGCCAGGTATTGATCCCTCTGCTGATCCTCCTTCTTCAGGGCAGGTATCGATCCCTCTGATGATCCTCATACTTCTTCAGGGCAGGTATCGCGATCCCTCTGCTGATCCTCATTCTTCAGGGCTGGTATCGATTCCTCTGCTGATCCTCCTTCAGTGCTGGTATCGATCCCTCCGCTGATCGTCATTCTTCTTCAGGGCAGGTATCGATCCCTCTGCTGGTCCTCATTCTTCAGGGCAGGTATCGATCCCTCTGCTGGTCCTCATTCTTCAGGGCAGGTATCGATCCCTCTGCTGGTCCTCATTCTTCAGGGCAGGTATCGATCCCTCTGCTGGTCCTCATTCTTCAGGGCAGGTATCGATCCCTCTGCTGGTCCTCATTCTTCAGGGCAGGTATCGATCCCTCTGCTGGTCCTCATTCTTCAGGGCAGGTATCGATCCCTCTGCTGGTCCTCATTCTTCAGGGCAGGTATCGATCCCTCTGCTGGTTCTCATTCTTCAGGGCAGGTATCGATCCCTCTGCTGGTCCTCATTCTTCAGGGCAGGTATCGATCCCTCTGCTGGTCCTCATTCTTCAGGGCAGGTATCGATCCCTCTGCTGGTTCTCATTCTTCAGGGCAGGTATCGATCCCTCTGCTGGTCCTCATTCTTCAGGGCAGGTATCGATCCCTCTGCTGGTCCTCATTCTTCAGGGCAGGTATCGATCCCTCTGCTGGTCCTCATTCTTCAGGGCAGGTATCGATCCCTCTGCTGATCCTCATTCTTCAGGGCAGGTATCGATCCCTCTGCTGGTCCTCATTCTTCAGGAAAGATATTGATCCCTGTTCTGGTCTTCATTTCTCAGGGCAAGTATCGATCCCTCTGCTGGTTCTTCTTTTTCTGGGCAGGTATCCATTCCTCCACTGGTCCTTGTTCTTCAGGGCATGTTTTTAACATTTTGACTATCCTTGTTTTCTCAGGTTCGCGTGAATCCCACTGACCGTCCTGGTTTTTCTTGGCAGGTATTTTTACAAGCCAAGTAATTCGGCGTCTAGTTTTTCTCCGGCTGTGACGGGTTTGAAGCTGCCCCTGGCTCAATCTTTACAAAGACACTTTTCGGCTGACAAGCCCAACTTTACACAGATCCACAGACTCCATGGATCCCAGGACAGGGTCACAGGGCTCTCGGGACTTAAAGATTGTTGTTGTAGAGTCATTATTTTAAACCAGGACCAGGTTTTTACAAAACTTTATTAACCCTGCAGTGACACCGCCTAACCGACCAATTCCCCACACACACAAATATGTGCAACGTAATCCGCTTAAAGCATCATACATTGCTCACCACAATACAAATAGATACCGATCCACCTTTTAACCCCGTCACTGCTGAGCCATTTTACCTCTGTATGCTGAGCTCATTTTCACCATTTTCTGGTCATCACGTTTAGATGCTATTGTTTTAGTGCAGAACCCAGATATTATATATCACTTTTTTTCCTTGTAGATTTGGCAGATTCAAAATATATCATTACTATGTGTATGTCATTAAAAAAAAAATCTGTACATGTAATAACACTACAGATATTCTTTCTAAGCTTTATGTATGAAGTAACCATGGATAATGGAAAACATTTCTCTCTGTGTTGGCGTAATGACCGGCAATTTATTCAATGTGTAGAAATCTGATTTATTTATCTTGCTCGTGATATCACTGATTATACATAATGCATGAAATTACTCTAAAATGATTAAAAAATTAACGTGGCACAGCTATTAAAAAAAAAAGACATTAACATGTTTTGGATTTATTTTGCCTTTTAGACCTTTAAAAAATAAAAAAAAGGTTAAAAAAAAAACTTTTTTTTTAAAGCAAAGTTCTACAAGTTGCTACATTGTCCATTTTTAATGATGGGATTTTAAGTAACCCCTCATATGCACCTGGATATCTAGTTTCTCCATGTAAATACTTAACGCTGATCAGCCATATTTTAAAACACCCTGAGTAATATTGTGTCCTCTTGCTGCCAGAACAGCTCTGATGTGTCTAGGCATGGACTCCGCCAGACCTCCTGAACGTGTCCTGTGGGATCTGTCCCCAAACATTAGCAGCAGATCCTTTAAGTCCTGCATGTTTTGAGGTGAGGCCTCCATGGATGCGATTTGTTGTTTCAGCACATCCCACAAATGCTCGATCAGATTGAGATCTGGGGAATTTGGAGGCTGAGACGACACTTTGAAATCTGTGTCATGTTCTTCATACCATTCCTGAGCAGTGTTTGTCGTGTGGCCGGAGGCATTATCCTGCTGAAAGAAGACACCGCCATCAGGGAGCACCATGGCCATGAAGGGGTTATGTGGTCTGCAGCAATCTCTAGGTAGGTGGTGTGTGTCACGTGTGTGCTGACACATGTCATGTTGTGGGGTTGATGGGATGCCCCGTGACAATATAGCCCATCCCACGACAATATATCCCATCCCACGACAATATATTCTGCCCTGTGACAATATATCCCATCCCACGACAATATATTCTGCCCTGTGACAATATATCCCATCCCACGACAATATATCCCGTCCCACGACAATATATTCCGCCCGTGACAATATTTCCCATCCCACGACAATATATTCTGCCCCGTGACAATATATCCCATCCCACGACAATATATTCTGCCCCGTGACAATATATCCCATCCCACGACAATATATCCCATCCCACGACAATATATTCTGCCCCGTGACAATAGATCCCATCCCACGACAATATATTCTGCCCCGTGACAATATATCCCATCCCACGACAATATATTCCACCCCGTGACAATATATCCCATCCCACGACAATATATTCCGCCACGTGGCATTATATCCCATCCCACGACAATATATTCCGGCACGTGACACTATATCCCATCCCACGACAATATATTCCGCCACGTGACACTATCCCATCCCACGACAATATATTCCGCCACGTGGCATTATATCCCATCCCACGACAATATATTCCGGCACGTGACACTATATCCCATCCCACGACAATATATTCCGCCACGTGACACTATCCCATCCCAGGACAATATATTCCACCCCGTGACAATATAGCCCCTGTGACAATACAGTGAGTGGAAAAAATTATTTGATCCCCCGCTGATTTTGTACGTTTGCCGCTGACAAATGATCAGTCTATAATTTTAATGGTCGGTTTATTCTAATAGTGAGAGACAGAATAACAGCAAAAACATCCAGAAAAATGCATTTCAAAAAAGTTATAAATTGATTTGAGTGAAATAAGTATTTGATCCCCTGTCAATCAGTGAGATTTCTGGCTCCCAGGTGTCTTTAATACAGGTAACGAGCTGAGATTAGGAGCGCTCTCTTAAAGGGACAGCTCCTAATCTCTGCTTGTTACCTGTATAAATGACACCTATCCACAGAATCAATCAGATTCCAAACTCTCCACCTTGGACAAGACCCAAGAGCTGTCCAAGGATTTCAGGGAAAAGATTGTAGACCTACACAAGGCTGGAATGGGACACAAGACCATCGCCAAGCAGCCTGGTGAGAAGGTGACAGCAGTTGCTGTGATTATTCACAAATGAAGAAACACTGAATAACTGTAAACCTCCCTTGGTCTGGGGCTCCATGCAAGATCTCACCTCGTGGAGTTTCAACGATCATGAGAACCGTGAGGAATCAGCCCAGAACTACACGGGAGGATCTTGTCTGATCTCAAGGCAGCCGGGACCATAATCACCAAGAAAAAAAATTGGAAACACACTACGCCGTGAAGGACTGAAATCTTGCAGCGCCCGCAAGGTCCCCCTGCTAAAGAAAGCACATGTACAGGACAGTCTGAAGTTTAATAATGAACATCTGAATGATTCAGAGGAGAACGGAGTGAAAGTGTTGTGGTCAGATGAGACCAAAATCAAGCTCTTTGGCATCAACTCAACTCGCCGTGTTTGGAGGAGGAGGAATGCTGCTTATGACCCCAAGAACACCATCCCCACCGTCAAACATGGAGGTGGAAACATTATGCTTCGGTGCTGTTTTGCTGCTAAGGGAACAGGACTACTTCACCGCATCAAAAGGACGATGGATGGGGCCACGTACCATCAAATG
The DNA here is from genome assembly GCA_009667805.1 of Leptobrachium leishanense. Taxonomy (NCBI): domain Eukaryota; kingdom Metazoa; phylum Chordata; class Amphibia; order Anura; family Megophryidae; genus Leptobrachium; species Leptobrachium leishanense. Next base: position 66,254 of record RXON01002502.1, read on the forward strand.
TTGGGTGAGAACCTCCTTCCCTCAGCCAGGGCATTGAAAATGGGTAGTGGATGGGTATTCCAGCATGACCGTGACCCAAAACACACAGCCGGAGTGGCTCAAGAAGAAGTACATTAAGGTCCTGGAGTGGCCTAGCCCGTCTCCAGACCTTAATCCCATAAACAATCTGTGGAGGAGCTGAAGGTTCCAGTTGCCAAACGTCAGGCTCAAAACCTTAATGACTTGGAGAGGATCTGCAAAGAGTGGGACAAAATCCCTCCTGAGATGTGGCAAACCTGGTGGCCAACTACAAGACGTCTGACCTCTGTGATTGCCAACAAGGGTTTTGCCATCAAGTACCAGGTCATGTTTTGCGAAGGCGTCAAATACTTATTTCACTCATTAAAATGCAAATCAATTTAGAACTTTTTTGAAATGCGTTTTCGGGATCTATTTGTTGTTATTCCGTCTTTCGTGAGGGATGTACAAAATCAACAGCAGGGGATCAAATATTCTTTTCCCTCACCGTATATCTCATCCCTTGACAGTATATCCCTCATGACAATATATCCCACCCCGTGACAATATATCCCGCCCCGTGACAATATATCCCGCCCCGTGACAATATATCCCGCCCCGTGACAATATATCTCATCCCGCAGGGCATCCATCAAGACTGACTGTCCATGATATGTTCAGTGGCTCCAGGGTGCCCTGACCCTTGCTAAACCCTGAACAGCTTGTCTAAGTGCCACAGATTCAAGAGTTCCTCCATGGCACCCAGGACTGGGCTTACAAGATGCCAACAAATTTCCCAGTGGGCCAGTCCACAGCCTGGTGGCCAATAAAAGCACTCTAACTCATTACTGAAGGAGCAGTTAGTATAATTTGCACCAGGTGGAGGTGCAGACTGAACGCTCTCCCACCAGAGAACACGTTTTATCCCCTTGCTGGACGACCAGGGATTTAGCCCATTCCCTATTAGGCCCCGTTCACACTGCGATTTGAAAATCGCGCGACTTTCATATTCGCGACATGGTGCGATAATGTCTTGTGCGATTTTTGCAAAGCACCACCAATACATATCGGAAAATCGCAGATAGCAAATCGCAAAAAAAGGGTCATGTGCCAGCGACATGCTTCTGCGACGCGCGACATGTGACATCGTGCGGCAAGACGTGAACAGCTCCATTGAGATGCATTGGAGAAGCTACACAGGGCGACGTCACGCCTTTTTTGCTGCGACGTCGCGGCAAAATCCGCACGATAAATCGCACAGTGTGAACGGGGCCTTAAACATGGTAAGCAGAAGGAAGGGGAACCTTGACCAGTGGTTCAGTGAGGGGCTCCAAGATTTCTGATGGCAGCCCTGCTGCCTTGTGACATATATTGTCAAGGGATGGGCTATATTATATCTTGCCCTGTGGCAATATATCCCACCCTGCAACAATATATCGCGCCCTGCAACTATATGTCCCGCCCTGTGGCAATATATCCCGCCCTGTGACAATATATCTCGCCCTGCAACCATATGTCCCGCCCTGTGGCAATATATCCCACCCTGCAACAATATATCGCGCCCTGCAACTATATGTCCCGCCCTGTGGCAATATATCCCGCCCTGTGACAATATATCTCGCCCTGCAACCATATGTCCCGCCCTGTGGCAATATATCCCACCCTGCAACAATATATCGCGCCCTGCAACTATATGTCCCGCCCTGTGGCAATATATCCCGCCCTGTGACAATATATCTCGCCCTGCAACCATATGTCCCGCCCTGTGGCAATATATCCCGCCCTGTGACAATATATCTCGCCCTGCAACCATATGTCCCGCCCTGTGACAATATATCCCGCCCTGTGACAATATATCCCGCCCTGTGACAATATATCTCGCCCTGCAACTATATGTCCCGCCCTGTGGCAATATATCCCGCCCTGTGACAATATATCTCGCCCTGCAACCATATGTCCCGCCCTGTGACAATATATCCCGCCCTGTGACAATATATCTCGCCCTGCAACCATATGTCCCGCCCTGTGACAATATATCCCAACGCAAGTCAGGTGTCATGTAAATGTATATTCAATTCATTATACTGGTGCATCACATACAAAGCTCTCCATACTGCGCCTCTGCCTACATCTCCTCTCTTATTAACGGTATATCCCAACCCGACCACTTCGCTCGGCCAATGATCTGATGCTATCAGTTCCACGTACCCGCACCCCCAACTCCCGCCTTCAAGACTTCTCCCGAGCTGCCCCCTTTCTATGGAACTCCCTCCCCGCAACATCAGACTCTCCCCAACTCTCCAGTCCTTCAAGATATCTCTGAAAACGCATTACTTTTAAGAAGCCTATCAGCTCACTCCATGATCCCCCTCTGCGCATTTCTTGCATCATCTTCTCAATCAGCCCAAACATACCCCGCTACTTCATGTTCTCTATTTACCCTCACCTAGTGTCACCCCTCTCCTTTTAGATTGTAAGCTCTTCAGCAGGGTCCCCTCTCCTACTGGGAATAACACACAAGCATCAGAATAACTTTATTTTGCTGGAGAATGTTTAAAACCGTGAAAAACCAAATATATTTTATAGGTCCACCAGTTCCCCCATTTAGTCTTTTTCACGGACCATAGTCGCTGGGCAGGAGGCTAGCCCACAGCCCCCTCCAGATGCCCAAGTGACGGTAGGTTCCGTCACAGACACCTCATACCTCGCAGCATATCATCCTGAGCTGTATGACACCCCCATACCTCGCAGCATATAATCCCGAGCTGTATGACACCCCCATACCTTGCAGCATATCACCCGAGCTGTATAGTTCGCACCAGGTTTAGCTACATGGTTTGGAAGTTCTATATATTTTCTCCTTAATATTTAGAATCATATGGTGGTGAAGATCCAGGAGATGGTCACTGAGAACAGTGCGGAGTTTCCACCTCCCTCTCTGATCCACAAAAGAAACACTGGGCAGAAGATCCTGGAGCTGAGCAATCAGATCATCCGTCTGCTGACTGGAGAGGTGAGGCTGCTGGGAATGGGACATTATACGCTAACACCAAGGCATGTGTCTGGATGGTGACTGTGTCATTGTGTGTGTCAGGTTCCTATACGCTGTGAGGATGTCAGTGTCTATCTCTCCATGGAGGAGTGGGAGTATGTGGAGCGACACAAGGAGCTCTATGAGGACGTCATGATGGAGGATCACCAGCCTGTTATTACACCGGGTAAGAGATGCTTTAATTCTCATAATGTTTGTGTCCAATCCCAGAGCGTGCATTTTTGCGCATCCATTTTATGTGCGTTATTTCTTGACGTATGAAAAAATGTGCGAGGATTGTAATACCAGCGTTGATTTACGCGTGTTAACGTTTGACGCTTTGCACAAAAATTCACACACTGCGCGAGCGTTTTTGTACGAAGATTGTAATAGGGCCCTGTGTGTTTAATCCCTCCATATAATCCAGCAGGGGCTGGGAGTCCTGGCAGGTGAAATCCCCATTGCCCTGTGTGTTTAATCCCCTCCATATAATCCAGCAGGGGCTGGGAGTCCTGGCAGGTGAAATCCCCATTGCTGTGTGTGTTTAATCCCTCCATATAATCCAGCAGGGGCTGGGAGTCCTGGCAGGTGAAATCCCCATTGCTGTGTGTGTTTAATCCCCCCATATAATCCAGCAGGGGCTGGGAGTCCTGGCAGGTGAAATCCCCATTGCTGTGTGTGTTTAATCCCCTCCATATAATCCAGCAGGGGCTGGGAGTCCTGGCAGGTGAAATCCCCATTGCTGTGTGTGTTTAATCCCCTCCATATAATCCAGCAGGGGCTGGGAGTCCTGGCAGGTGAAATCCCCATTGCTGTGTGTGTTTAATCCCTCCATATAATCCAGCAGGGGCTGGGAGTCCTGGCAGGTGAAATCCCCATTGCTGTGTGTGTTTAATCCCCTCCATATAATCCAGCAGGGGCTGGGAGTCCTGGCAGGTGAAATCCCCATTGCTGTGTGTGTTTAATCCCCTCCATATAATCCAGCAGGGGCTGGGAGTCCTGGCAGGTGAAATCCCCATTGCAGTGTGTGTTTAATCCCCCCATATAATCCAGCAGGGGCTGGGAGTCCTGGCAGGTGAAATCCCCATTGCTGTGTGTGTTTAATTCCTCCCCATTTCCTGCTCTAAACACTGAGGGCAGAAGCTCCATAAACTGACCCTGAGGCCTTTCCTTTCCCCAGCACTGCACATAATGCAGAATAAAGGGTTAATGAATGGCCTGATCACAGTGCTGTGTCTCCCTCCCTGTCCCTCAGTGCTGGATCCAGCCACCTCACAGCTCAGTGTCCGCCATTCCCCTCCCCCAGCATCACGTGTGCCCTGCAGCCAGTCACATGAGCTGTGATGTCATCAGAGCGCGCCTCTCCCCCTGTGTTGCTGCAGGAGATGGTGTGTGTGAGAAGCTGAGGATGTGCCGGGAATGTCCGGCCCTGGCCCCTTACTACGGGCTCCATGAGGCTGCTCACACCCCCATGTGACTGGAGAGAACACACACAGGAGTAGCACACACAGGGCTGGTGTCCTGGGAGAGGAGGCTCAGGTATGTGCAGGCGCCATGTCTCTCATTGTAACATATGGAAAGCTGGTTTCTTCTTCCTGCACTAAATGAAGGGTTAAATGGTAAGTCTGGATTTTATGGGAGCCCTGTAAAACCATGCACTTTTATTTGATTCCCCCCCCCTTGTTATGTTGTTATTCTTTAGAGACTGTAATCGCTGTCTTTGTTGTCCCGCCAGAGTCTCAGCCGCGTATTCTGGACTGCGAGCCGGCTACGCACAGCACAGATACCTGCCGAACTGCACCCCTAAGCCCTGTACCTCACACTTTGCCTGACCAGGTGCTCTTTTGGGACTTTGTTGCCCCTTCACCGGGGTAGGGCTAACGGTGGTTACTGAGAGGGAGCTCCAACGGGGAACACAAGTTTCAGAGCACTGCTTTTCTGCCGGATTCCCACTGCTGCGGCCATGGATCATCTCCCGTATATTGTAATCGCTGTCGCTCCAGCCCACAGATCAGGGTGCTTTTCGAATTGTAACATTTCGGGGTTTGGAGCTATTGAACGGTACCACGGGCAGGCCGCCGCTCCCTCAGGATCTCCCCAAAAAGTAGGATATTTGGCGTGCAGGTGGTTCTCTGTAATCGGCTATTTATGCTGCCTGGGGTGGGCATTGGTCGAGTTAATGGGCGTGGTCGCACATCTGATGGCGTCTTTCTCCGTCGTCGGCCGTAATGGACGATGGTCCATTCACCTGCATGTAGTAGAATCAGTCAGACGTCGACGAGCGTTATTGGATCATCGCACAAATATGGATCCAGCGGACGGCCAGCCTTATACTCTTATCTGATCATGTACTCTATAAAAAGCTGTGTGTTGAGCATTACAAAGAGCGTCTCGTCTGGTCATTGGGTGAGTGGGGCTATAATGTCACACCACGCTATCCTAGGAGCGAGGGAAGCACAACGATGCGGCATATTAAAAAACAGGATGAAACCTTTTCAGGACATGTATCTCTTTTAATTCCAGATATATTCCGCTTCTCCTTCCTTTCACTCCACAAGACCTGGACTCCCAGCATCCATCAAAACTGTGATAATGAATCCAGACACAGCCAGGGATCCGCTGAGCCAGAAGATCCTGGATCTAACTCTGGAGATGATCCACCTGCTGACTGGAAAGGTGAGGGATTCTGGGAATGTCACATAGAAGCTGCTGCTCCTCTTCAGCTCAGGGACTGCCGAACCTGGAAGTCCCTGAAGCTTTTCTGTGCAGTTTGTATTCTTACACAAGATGCGCAGAGCTATGGGACTTGTGTACTTTACGGTACGGTTTGGCAGAGCAATGGATCGGCGCTGCACGCGCATGCACAGATCTGATCTATCGCTGCCTCTCTGAGAACACTCAATACAACAATTGGTCTCAGAGGGCGACGTCGGCCGCTCTCTGTGTGTGACATCACTAGTGACCGATCTGTGACTGCAGCCGGGAAATTCAAAATCCTGGCTGGGGTGGAGGAAACGCCTCCGCTTCACCCAGTGATAACACCAGATCGAAATGGAGGGGCACTCCTCACATCCTGACCACTTTATTGTTTTAGAGTGTTCCTTTAATGGCAGTCATATGTATATAGAATCTGTATAGTCCGTGGTGACATTGCAGTCCACACAGAGTGCCAGAACATTGTAAAAAATATGCAACACCTCAGTTATTCACATGTTTTACTACTTCCATCACCATGCAAGCGAACATATCAACTCTTAGAAGTGTTTGTCTGCTTGAGGAAGACCTTTTAAGGGCTGAAACATTGTCTTGTGGGGTGATGGAGGCATGCTGAGCTGTTTTCATCTGGTGTGACAAGGTATAGGTTAGTAATACCTTAGGCAACCCCAGTGTATCGCTCCGTCTGCACAACGTGAGGTCAGTATTAGCTGGGGGTGAGGTGAGTTTCTAGTCCTGTATGAACCAGATGAATGAAATGAGGTGTCCTATCCTAAATAATTGAGTGGGTGAAGCCAACTATGTATGCAACTTATAAACGCCCGGAAACCTGTATGACACCCTATACCTCGCAGCATATCACCCCGAGCTGTATGACACTGTAACAGATATCTGTGCCCGGACAGGGTCACATTTGCCAAATGCCGCTTCCTCGCTGGACACCCAGGTTCTCCTCGTGACTCTCACACCTTTCTCCAGTACCTTAGCAGCAGTTTAAGGACAGGTGCACGTAGAGAGCCTGGCTAGCACCACCAGAAATAAGCCGAAGCAGTAGACCTGGAGCCTTTCATTGGCACAGCGAGCAGACGGTACCTGCTACCCCAAATCAAGAGTCGTAACTTCAAGCTTGGTCAGAATAGAACTGGTTTAATCAAATTGACACCGGTACAGTCAAGGACCAACACATTTACATACACTCATTTACATACACTCAGATAACATCACAGATCAGATAACTGCACAGGACCTTCAAACAATGGACAATGGGATTTCCTAGAAGGGGGAGGGAGAAAGCAGGTTAAACATAAGGAATTTCTTATAGAGAGCGCAGGTACTAATGCAGAGGTCACACTATACAGAGAGCGGTTAGATAATTGAGGGAATGTACGCAATATACACAACATAACTACATAAGGGAATAACACACAGGCATCAGAATAACTTTATTTTGCTGGGGAATATTTAAAACCGTGAAAAACCAAATATATTTTATAGGTCCACCAGTTCCCCCATTAGTCTCTTTCACGGACCATAGTCGCTGGGCAGGAGGCTAGCCCACAGCCCCCTCCAGATGCCCAAGTGACGGTAGGTTCCATCACAGACACCCCATACCTTGCAGCATATCACCCGAGCTGTATAGTTCGCACCAGGTTTAGCTACATGGTTTGGAAGTTCTATATATTTTCTCCTTAATATTTAGAATCATATGGTGGTGAAGATCCAGGAGATTGTCACTGAGAACAGTGCAGCGTTTCCACCTCCCTCTCTGATCCACAAAAGAAACAATGGGCAGAAGATCCTGGAGCTGAGCAATCAGATCATCCGTCTGCTGACTGGAGAGGTGAGGCTGCTGGGAATGGGACATTATACGCTAACACCAAGGCATGTGTCTGGATGGTGACTGTGTCATTGTGTGTGTCAGGTTCCTATACGCTGTGAGGATGTCACTGTCTATCTCTCCATGGAGGAGTGGGAGTATGTGGAGCGACACAAGGAGCTCTATGAGGACGTCATGATGGAGGATCACCAGCCTGTTATTACACGGGGTAAGAGATGCTTTAATTCTCATAATGTTTGTGTCCAATCCCAGAGCAACGTGTCCCAATAATCCCCTGAAATGTTGGCTGTGCCATGTAATAGACGTGTTCCTGAATGAACGTCTCACGTGTTCATGTGATTTTCCCTCCAATAGATAAATCTGTATGGGGTGAATTTCACGCTGCGGTTTCTTTATGGGATATTGGATGTGAAAATGGAAGTGAAATTCTAAGCAATAATGTGGAAAAGGATCTGAACAAGACGAGAAAAGGACGAGCTGAATCTGCAACATACACAGAGCGAGAATCTCTGGCGTCTGAAGAAAGACACGTCCCAGAGAAAGAGATTTATCCAATCACAGAACCCCCAGAATATTCACCCCCTGATATTAAGGAGGAACCGGCCTCATGTGACGAAGGAAATCTCACAGACAGTGACATGTATGAACCCCCAGAACATACACAGACACAATATACCTCTACTTATACAGGGGCAGAATCCGAGTCACATGGAGAAGGAGATATCTCACATCCTGACATTTCTCCCCTCCCAGAACATACACAGACTGAATATCCATCTACTGACATTAAGGAGGAATCACCCACATATGGAGAAGGAAATCTCACAGACCGGGACATGTATGAACCCCCAGAACATACACAGACTGAATATCCATCTACTGACATTAAGGAGGAATCACCCACATATGGAGAAGGAAATCTCACAGACAGCGACATGTATGAACATACATGGACACATTATCCACCTACTGATGTTAAGGAGGAACTGGCGTCGTGTAAAGAAGAAAATCGTATTGACCATGGCATATATAAACCCACAGAACATACACTGACAGATTATTCACCTCCTGAAATGAAGGAATTTGCCATATGTGAAGAAGGAAATCTTACAGGCAGTGACTTGTCTAAACCTGCAGAACATACACAGGCTGACTCCAGCACATATGTAGTCAGATATATCACAGATCCTAACATTTATCCTCCCACAGAACACACACAGACTGGTAAATTAGAAGAATATGTAAACGTCATTTCAAGGCCCCTGGGGGTAAATCCTACCTTGTCCTTATTGGAAATCAGGAAGGAAAAACGGCAGATAAAATGCAGTGAATGCGGGAAATGTTTTACCCAGTACTCGGCTCTTTCAAGGCATAAAAGGATTCACACAGGAGAAAAGCCATTTGAATGCACTGAATGTGGAAAATGTTTTACCCGTGCTTCAAATCTTGCAGCACATAAAAGGAATCACACAGGAGAAAAACCGTTTAACTGTCCTGACTGTGGGAAATGTTTTACCTGGGCATCCAATCTTGCAAAACATAAAATGATTCATATAGAAGAAACAAACCGTTGCAGTACAAATCCACTGCAAAATCCACCTTTTAAATGCAGTGAATGTGGGAAATGTTTTTCCCAAAATGCTAAGCTTATTGTTCATCAACTGGTTCATACGGGAGAAAAACCATATAATTGCGATGTGTGTGGAAAATGCTTTACCCGGGCCTCATATCTTGCAATACATAAAATGATTCACACAAGAGAAAATCCATTTAAATGCACTGAATGTGGAAAATGTTTTGCCCAGGCCTCATATCTTTCAAGACATAAAAGGATTCACACAGGAGAAAAACCATTCGTATGCCCTGAATGTGGGAAATGTTTTAACCGGGCCTCAGCTCTTGCAAGACATATAATGACCCACACAGGAGAAAAAATATATAAATGTACTGAATGTAGGAAATGTTTTACCCGGGCCTCACATCTTGAATCGCATAAAATGACACACACAGAAGAAACCAAATGCAGTGTAAATCCACTGGAAATAATTCCCTGCAAGTCCTTAACGGAATCCAGCAAGCAACAACCACAGTTTCAATGCACTGAATGTGGGAAATGTTTTCCCAAAAATGCTAAGCTTATTGTTCATCTACGGGTTCATACTGGAGTTAAACCCTATAATTGCGATGTGTGTGGAAAAGGGTTTACCCAGGACTCACATATATTGAACCATAAAAGGATTCACGCAGGAGAAAAACCATTTCAATGCCCTGAATGTGGGAAGTGTTTTACTCAGGCCTCAAATCTTACAGCACATAAAAGGATTCACTCTGGAGAAAAACCATTTGCATGTCCTGAATGTGGGAAATGGTTTTCTCGGTCCTCATCTCTCGCAAGACATAAAAGAACTCACACAGGAGGAGAAATTTTAAATTGTAATTTCCCACAGGAATAGGGCCCTCGATTTGTCCTTTGCTCATGAAATATCGATTCTTGGTGTGTCTTGGAATTGTCTTGTTTTACCCTTTGTGCAGCACTGTGGGGTGTGTTGACACTAAAAATGATTTTAAGTACAATTAATGTGGGAAATGTTTAACCATGCCTCAAATCTAGCAGAAGATGAAGGGATTCACACAGCAGCAAAGTACATTTAATTGAATTCTATGTTGAAAATGGGTTTTCTGACACAAGTGTGTTGGGCTTCATCGATTTGATACGATAGACTAGCCTTTTAATTTTCCTTTGTAAAGACACTTCACTGGGTATGTGGGTCACCCAGGTGCAGGGGGAACACACAGGACAACTCTACCAGCAGCAACACTGTTCCTGCTGGGCTGGATGCCGGCACAGGGTCTCCCATTTGGCAGATTGGCAGCATGTGGGCTCAAAGTCCCCACGGTGGGGGGGGGGGGGAGACTGAGGCTGTCAGCCCAGCAGCTCACATGGGGACATGCTGTCCTTACCGATTCCCCTCACTGCCGCACAAAGCAGAGTCACCCCTATACTGACATTACACACAAACAAACCATTGCAAAAGCCTATACTGACATTACACACAAACAAACCATTGCAAAAGCCTATACTGACATTACACACACACACAAACCATCGCAAAAGCATATACTGACATTACACACAAACAATCGCAAAAGCATATACTGACATTACACACAAACATACTGACATCACACACACAATCGCAAAAGCATATACTGACATTACACACAAACATACTGACATTACACACAAACCATCGCAAAAGCATAATACTGGCATTACACACAAACACATATACTGACATTACACACAAACCATCGCAAAAGCATATACTGGCATTACACAGAAACACATATACTGACATTACACACAAACCATCGCAAAAGCATATACTGGCATTACACAGAAACACATATACTGACATTACACACAAACCATCGCAAAAGCATATACTGGCATTACACAGAAACACATATACTGACATTACACACAAACCATCGCAAAAGCATATACTGGCATTACACACAAACATATACTGACATTACACACACACACAAACCATCGCAAAAGCATATACTGGCATTACACACACACACAAACCATCGCAAAATCATATACTGGCATTACACACACACAGATGAACACACATATACTGGCATTACACACACACACAGTACACACTTGGGGCCCTATTCCAATCTAAGCGCATATGTTTACACCCGGGCAAAAATGCATTAATGCGAGGGGCAAAACCCTTTGCGCTAAACGTCGTATTACAATCTCAGCGAAACAAACGCGCGTATATGTCTACCAGGGGTGGACCTGCGCGAACGCTGCGTGAGCTTACTGTACTTCTCGCGTCCTATACTTAACATTGTGAGCGCAAATGCGTTTGTGCGCTGGTACGCGGATGGTATTACAATCTATGCGCAGTTTGTAACGCACAGCCTTTGTGCGCATAGTTTTAGCAACTCCTAAAAGCTGGTGGTAACGGCAAATCTGAACAACCTGGCCGAAACCAAATACACAGCAAAGTATAGTTATACCCAAACCAATAAAATGGAGAAGTTGTGTTTTTTTTTTGATCCAGCATATATACTCTGATTGACTTGGACAGACGCAAAAACTTAACGTGAGACAATTGTGGTTCTTAATTCTGATTGGCTGAATCACGAGAAAAAAATTGTCGGCACACTGATTTCTGCGTGCAACTTTGCGTTTTACGTGCTTTATTGCTCGACGATGAAAAAATGCACGAGGATTGTAATTCCAGCGTTGATTTACGCGTGTTAACGTTTAATGCTGGGCGCTCAAATTCACGCGTTGCGTGTGCGTTTTTGCGTGAAGAATGTAATAGGGCCCTTGCTATAGTGATCACGAATAAATTGTGTCTTAAATAATCATGTTTACTTTTTTTTTTTTGAGAAAGGATTTTACCAGGAAGGATACATTGAGATTTCTCTCGTTTTCAGGTATGTCCTGGGTGGCGAGTATGTACCGTTAGGTGTCTTGGCCAAGGACACTTACTGGAGAGGTGCTCGCTGGGATCGAACCCATGACTCCACAGGCTCTCTCCACACAGAGCAGTGATGTTACCTCTACTCCACCCAGCCGGCTTATGTGATGGACGCCGCTACTCGGAGGGAGTAGATCTGCCTTAGGTGCCGGGGTAGCGCTGCAATGAGCAGAGGTAGCGAGCCGGCGTCAGGTTCCTTGCTGGAATATATTGAGTCAGCCAGGAGGAAAAACCTAGCAGATAGTCCCTCTTCCCAAATACTCGTCGAGACGCAGTATAGGTTGAAGGTAAATCAGAGTGAATTTAGAATGGGAACAGACAGTGCTTATATACAAAATAAAGCCATGCACATTCAGACTTCCCGCCAACCTAACAGTTCTGATTGGTTAGTTCCAAGACCACTGCAGGCTTCTTTCAGGTCCTCTCAGTCTTCACTTGGGTCCACTGGTTGTATGCAGATGAAGTCTTGACCCCACAGTGACCACATACAGTGATTTACATAACCCATTGTAAAGGGAATCAGATAGTGGGTGGCTGAGACAAGGTGACTCTCAACCTTTCAGACATGTAAACAGATACCCAAAGAGAAAGCACTTTTGCATAATCCACAAGTTACTCAAACCTATTGTACATTCTATACGAAGCCGGTTAATTAATTGTTATACCAAAGAGGGAACACTAGGGGCAGTGTGAGGCTTTTTGCCCTGTGTGGCTGGCTGTGACATCATTAAGACAGCCTATTCTAGAGTGGTTTCCTCATATGGTAACTCCCACTAGGAATAAAGGTGTATACATATTGTTGGTGGGAGGCATGCCACTCTGGTGGGGGAAGACACAACTCTAGTCCAACCTTCTTTTCATTTAACCAGGAGTTCCAGGAAAGGATCAGCCCTTTTGTGATTTGGCTTGGACCTGAGAGCACATGGCTATGCCATGTGCTGTGCATATCTGGATGGGTAAATGACTGTTGCTCTTTTTGATCCCTATGTATATCACTTTACCTATGCTGAGTCTTTTTGTTATTGCAGTGTCCAGGGTTTAGTATAATAAAGGTTTATGGTTTATCTTTCTGTTTATCCTTTTTATTTTTAAATAAATCCTTTATACCCATCACACTGTTTGTGTCGTCACTCGCTACTCGACGTCTCGTGCTATTGGCTGGTATTACCTTTTTAAAAATAATTTTTAGCAACAGTTGCCTACAACACAATATTGTCTGTGGAGCCCACTGGTCACGTCTCTGCCCTTCAACCATGGAGAAGCAAGTCAAATCCTGTGCAGCACATCTCTTCAATACAACTGGAGAAGAACGTCAAATCCTGTGCAGTACATCCCTCCAATACAACTGTGGAGAAGGAAGTCAAATCCTGTGCAGCACATCCCTCCAATACAACTGTGGAGAAGGAAGTCAAATCCTGTGCAGCACATCCCTTCAATACAACTGTGGAGAAGGAAGTCAAATCCTGTGCAGCATGTCCCTCCAATACAACTGTGGAGAAGGAAGTCAAATCCTGTGCAGCATGTCCCTCCAATACAACTGGAGAAGAAAGTAAAGTCCTGTGCAGCAGGTCCCTCCAATACAACTGGAGAAGAAAGTAAAATCCTGTGCAGCAGGTCCCTCCAATACAACTGTGGAGAAATCAAATCCTGTGCAGCATGTCCCTCCAATACAACTGGAGAAGAAAGTCAAATCCTGTGCAGCACATCCCTTCAATACAACTGTGGAGAAGGAAGTCAAATCCTGTGCAGCATGTCCCTTCAATACAACTGTGGAGAAGGAAGTCAAATCCTGTGCAGCATGTCCCTCCAATACAACTGTGGAGAAGGAAGTCAAATCCTGTGCAGCATGTCCCTCCAATACAACTGGAGAAGAAAGTAAAATCCTGTGCAGCAGGTCCCTCCAATACAACTGGAGAAGAAAGTAAAATCCTGTGCAGCAGGTCCCTCCAATACAACTGTGGAGAAATCAAATCCTGTGCAGCATGTCCCTCCAATACAACGGTGTTGAAGCAAGTCTCGACTTTACGAGAAGTGAGTTCAACCTAACAACCAGGTCGCTGCTCTATAATCATGGAAAGACAACTAGATCCCACTCACAAGACGCCACCAGCAAGTGTCCTTGGGCAAGACACCTAATGATAAGGATGTGCCTACCTCACAAAATACTTGTACATCTCATAGATTGTAAATTATTGGGAACAGGGTCCCCCCTGTATCAGGCCGTATCATCCATGTGTGGTATTCTAATGTATTAACCACTTGTACACTGATCTTGTAAAGCGCTGTGGAATATGTGGCGCTATATAAATAAAGGATAATAACCTCAATGTCGTTTATACGGCGTTCCTTCTCAACCACCGGTTGTCTTTAGACACCCATGCGTTTCTGCGAGATGTTTGTGAAAACTTACCAAGTGAAAATGGACTTTATTTTGATGGTTTTCATTGGATTCAATGCAATTTTTATAAGAAATTAATGCTTTTTGATATTTTTCCTACATTATTGATGTTACATGACATATACACGCAGTTATGAGATATTTTGAATCTTCTGAGTCTGCTGATAATAAGGATATATAACGTGTCTGGGTCCTACAATAAAACAGGACTTCAAATAGCGTTTAAACATGATGAGCACAAAATGGAGAAAATGAGCTCAGCCACACTGGTGAAATGGCTAAGCAGTGAAAGGGTTAAAACGTTCCCTGCTGTGTGTATTAACCCTGTCACCACTACGTGTATTAATGATTATAATTAATATATAGCGCTGCAGAACGTGCTGGCATTTAACAAATAATTATAACCCTGTCAGTGCTATGTAGCTGGTTTTGCCATATAATCCAGCAGGGGCTGGGAGTCCTGGCAGGTGAAATCCCCATTGCTGTGAGTGTTTAATCCCTCCATATAATCCAGCAGGGGCTGGGAGTCCTGGCAGGTGAAATCCCCATTGCTGTGTGTGTTTAATCCCCTCCATATAATCCAGCAGGGGCTGGGAGTCCTGGCAGGTGAAATCCCCATTGCTGTGTGTTTAATCCCCTCCATATAATCCAGCAGGGGCTGGGAGTCCTGGCAGGTGAAATCCCCATTGCTGTGTGTGTTTAATCCCCTCCATATAATCCAGCAGGGGCTGGGAGTCCTGGCAGGTGAAATCCCCATTGCTGTGTGTGTTTAATTCCTCCATATAATCCAGCAGGGGCTGGGAGTCCTGGCAGGTGAAATCCCCATTGCTGTGTGTGTTTAATTCCTCCATATAATCCAGCAGGGGCTGGGAGTCCTGGCAGGTGAAATCCCCATTGCTGTGTGTTTAATCCCCTCCATATAATCCAGCAGGGGCTGGGAGTCCTGGCAGGTGAAATCCCCATTGCTGTGTGTGTTTAATCCCCTCCATATAATCCAGCAGGGGCTGGGAGTCCTGGCAGGTGAAATCCCCATTACTGTGTGTGTTTAATCCCCCCATATAATCCAGCAGGGGCTGGGAGTCCTGGCAGGTGAAATCCCCATTGCTGTGTGTGTTTAATCCCTCCATATAATCCAGCAGGGGCTGGGAGTCCTGGCAGGTGAAATCCCCATTGCTGTGTTTAATCCCCTCCATATAATCCAGCAGGGGCTGGGAGTCCTGGCAGGTGAAATCCCCATTGCTGTGTGTGTTTAATCCCTCCATATAATCCAGCAGGGGCTGGGAGTCCTGGCAGGTGAAATCCCCATTGCTGTGTGTGTTTAATCCCCTCCATATAATCCAGCAGGGGCTGGGAGTCCTGGCAGGTGAAATCCCCATTGCTGTGTGTGTGTTTAATCCCTCCATATAATCCAGCAGGGGCTGGGAGTCCTGGCAGGTGAAATCCCCATTGCTGTGTGTGTTTAATCCCCTCCATATAATCCAGCAGGGGCTGGGAGTCCTGGCAGGTGAAATCCCCATTGCTGTGTGTGTTTAATCCCCTCCATATAATCCAGCAGGGGCTGGGAGTCCTGGCAGGTGAAATCCCCATTGCTGTGTGTGTTTAATCCCTCCATATAATCCAGCAGGTGCTGGGAGTCCTGGCAGGTGAAATCCCCATTGCTGTGTGTGTTTAATCCCTCCATATAATCCAGCAGGTGCTGGGAGTCCTGGCAGGTGAAATCCCCATTGCTGTGTGTGTTTAATCCCCTCCATATAATCCAGCAGGGGCTGGGAGTCCTGGCAGGTGAAATCCCCATTGCTGTGTGTGTTTAATCCCTCCATATAATCCAGCAGGGGCTGGGAGTCCTGGCAGGTGAAATCCCCATTGCTGTGTGTGTTTAATCCCCTCCATATAATCCAGCAGGGGCTGGGAGTCCTGGCAGGTGAAATCCCCATTGCTGTGTGTGTTTAATCCCTCCATATAATCCAGCAGGGGCTGGGAGTCCTGGCAGGTGAAATCCCCATTGCTGTGTGTGTTTAATCCCCTCCATATAATCCAGCAGGGGCTGGGAGTCCTGGCAGGTGAAATCCCCATTGCTGTGTGTGTTTAATCCCCTCCATATAATCCAGCAGGGGCTGGGAGTCCTGGCAGGTGAAATCCCCATTGCTGTGTGTGTTTAATCCCTCCATATAATCCAGCAGGGGCTGGGAGTCCTGGCAGGTGAAATCCCCATTGCTGTGTGTGTTTAATCCCTCCATATAATCCAGCAGGGGCTGGGAGTCCTGGCAGGTGAAATCCCCATTGCTGTGTGTGTTTAATCCCCTCCATATAATCCAGCAGGGCTGGGAGTCCTGGCAGGTGAAATCCCCATTGCTGTGTGTGTTTAATCCCCTCCATATAATCCAGCAGGGGCTGGGAGTCCTGGCAGGTGAAATCCCCATTGCTGTGTGTGTTTAATCCCTCCATATAATCCAGCAGGGGCTGGGAGTCCTGGCAGGTGAAATCCCCATTGCTGTGTGTGTTTAATCCCCTCCATATAATCCAGCAGGGGCTGGGAGTCCTGGCAGGTGAAATCCCCATTGCTGTGTGTGTTTAATCCCTCCATATAATCCAGCAGGGGCTGGGAGTCCTGGCAGGTGAAATCCCCATTGCTGTGTGTGTTTAATCCCCTCCATATAATCCAGCAGGGGCTGGGAGTCCTGGCAGGTGAAATCCCCATTGCTGTGTGTGTTTAATCCCCTCCATATAATCCAGCAGGGGCTGGGAGTCCTGGCAGGTGAAATCCCCATTGCTGTGTGTGTTTAATCCCTCCATATAATCCAGCAGGGGCTGGGAGTCCTGGCAGGTGAAATCCCCATTGCTGTGTGTGTTTAATCCCCTCCATATAATCCAGCAGGGGCTGGGAGTCCTGGCAGGTGAAATCCCCATTGCTGTGTGTGTTTAATCCCCTCCATATAATCCAGCAGGGGCTGGGAGTCCTGGCAGGTGAAATCCCCATTGCTGTGTGTGTTTAATCCCCTCCATATAATCCAGCAGGGGCTGGGAGTCCTGGCAGGTGAAATCCCCATTGCTGTGTGTGTTTAATCCCCTCCATATAATCCAGCAGGGGCTGGGAGTCCTGGCAGGTGAAATCCCCATTGCTGTGTGTGTTTAATCCCCTCCATATAATCCAGCAGGGGCTGGGAGTCCTGGCAGGTGAAATCCCCATTGCTGTGTGTGTTTAATCCCTCCATATAATCCAGCAGGGGCTGGGAGTCCTGGCAGGTGAAATCCCCATTGCTGTGTGTGTTTAATCCCCTCCATATAATCCAGCAGGGGCTGGGAGTCCTGGCAGGTGAAATCCCCATTGCTGTGTGTGTTTAATCCCTCCATATAATCCAGCAGGGGCTGGGAGTCCTGGCAGGTGAAATCCCCATTGCTGTGTGTGTTTAATCCCCTCCATATAATCCAGCAGGGGCTGGAGTCCTGGCAGGTGAAATCCCCATTGCTGTGTGTGTTTAATCCCCTCCATATAATCCAGCAGGGGCTGGGAGTCCTGGCAGGTGAAATCCCCATTGCTGTGTGTGTTTAATCCCCTCCATATAATCCAGCAGGGGCTGGGAGTCCTGGCAGGTGAAATCCCCATTGCTGTGTGTGTTTAATCCCTCCATATAATCCAGCAGGGGCTGGGAGTCCTGGCAGGTGAAATCCCCATTGCTGTGTGTGTTTAATCCCCTCCATATAATCCAGCAGGGGCTGGGAGTCCTGGCAGGTGAAATCCCCATTGCTGTGTGTGTTTAATCCCCTCCATATAATCCAGCAGGGGCTGGGAGTCCTGGCAGGTGAAATCCCCATTGCTGTGTGTGTTTAATCCCCTCCATATAATCCAGCAGGGGCTGGGAGTCCTGGCAGGTGAAATCCCCATTGCTGTGTGTGTTTAATCCCCTCCATATAATCCAGCAGGGGCTGGGAGTCCTGGCAGGTGAAATCCCCATTGCTGTGTGTGTTTAATCCCCTCCATATAATCCAGCAGGGGCTGGGAGTCCTGGCAGGTGAAATCCCCATTGCTGTGTGTGTTTAATCCCCTCCATATAATCCAGCAGGGGCTGGGAGTCCTGGCAGGTGAAATCCCCATTGCTGTGTGTGTTTAATCCCCTCCATATAATCCAGCAGGGGCTGGGAGTCCTGGCAGGTGAAATCCCCATTGCTGTGTGTGTTTAATCCCTCCATATAATCCAGCAGGGGCTGGGAGTCCTGGCAGGTGAAATCCCCATTGCTGTGTGTTTTAATCCCCTCCATATAATCCAGCAGGGGCTGGGAGTCCTGGCAGGTGAAATCCCCATTGCTGTGTGTGTTTAATCCCTCCATATAATCCAGCAGGGGCTGGGAGTCCTGGCAGGTGAAATCCCCATTGCTGTGTGTGTTTAATCCCCTCCATATAATCCAGCAGGGGCTGGGAGTCCTGGCAGGTGAAATCCCCATTGCTGTGTGTGTTTAATCCCCTCCATATAATCCAGCAGGGGCTGGGAGTCCTGGCAGGTGAAATCCCCATTGCTGTGTGTGTTTAATCCCCTCCATATAATCCAGCAGGGGCTGGGAGTCCTGGCAGGTGAAATCCCCATTGCTGTGTGTGTTTAATCCCCTCCATATAATCCAGCAGGGGCTGGGAGTCCTGGCAGGTGAAATCCCCATTGCTGTGTGTGTTTAATCCCTCCATATAATCCAGCAGGGGCTGGGAGTCCTGGCAGGTGAAATCCCCATTGCTGTGTGTGTTTAATCCCTCCATATAATCCAGCAGGGGCTGGGAGTCCTGGCAGGTGAAATCCCCATTGCTGTGTGTGTTTAATCCCCTCCATATAATCCAGCAGGGGCTGGGAGTCCTGGCAGGTGAAATCCCCATTGCTGTGTGTGTTTAATCCCCTCCATATAATCCAGCAGGGGCTGGGAGTCCTGGCAGGTGAAATCCCCATTGCTGTGTGTGTTTAATCCCTCCATATAATCCAGCAGGGGCTGGGAGTCCTGGCAGGTGAAATCCCCATTGCTGTGTGTGTTTAATCCCCTCCATATAATCCAGCAGGGGCTGGGAGTCCTGGCAGGTGAAATCCCCATTGCTGTGTGTGTTTAATCCCTCCATATAATCCAGCAGGGGCTGGGAGTCCTGGCAGGTGAAATCCCCATTGCTGTGTGTGTTTAATCCCCTCCATATAATCCAGCAGGGGCTGGGAGTCCTGGCAGGTGAAATCCCCATTGCTGTGTGTGTTTAATCCCCTCCATATAATCCAGCAGGGGCTGGGAGTCCTGGCAGGTGAAATCCCCATTGCTGTGTGTGTTTAATCCCCTCCATATAATCCAGCAGGGGCTGGGAGTCCTGGCAGGTGAAATCCCCATTGCTGTGTGTGTTTAATCCCCTCCATATAATCCAGCAGGGGCTGGGAGTCCTGGCAGGTGAAATCCCATTGCTGTGTGTGTTTAATCCCCTCCATATAATCCAGCAGGGGCTGGGAGTCCTGGCAGGTGAAATCCCCATTGCTGTGTGTGTTTAATCCCCTCCATATAATCCAGCAGGGGCTGGGAGTCCTGGCAGGTGAAATCCCCATTGCTGTGTGTGTTTAATCCCCTCCATATAATCCAGCAGGGGCTGGGAGTCCTGGCAGGTGAAATCCCCATTGCTGTGTGTGTTTAATCCCTCCATATAATCCAGCAGGGGCTGGGAGTCCTGGCAGGTGAAATCCCCATTGCTGTGTGTGTTTAATCCCCTCCATATAATCCAGCAGGGGCTGGGAGTCCTGGCAGGTGAAATCCCCATTGCTGTGTGTGTTTAATCCCCTCCATATAATCCAGCAGGGGCTGGGAGTCCTGGCAGGTGAAATCCCCATTGCTGTGTGTGTTTAATCCCTCCATATAATCCAGCAGGGGCTGGGAGTCCTGGCAGGTGAAATCCCCATTGCTGTGTGTGTTTAGTCCCTCCATATAATCCAGCAGGGGCTGGGAGTCCTGGCAGGTGAAATCCCCATTGCTGTGTGTGTTTAATCCCCTCCATATAATCCAGCAGGGGCTGGGAGTCCTGGCAGGTGAAATCCCCATTGCTGTGTGTGTTTAATCCCCTCCATATAATCCAGCAGGGGCTGGGAGTCCTGGCAGGTGAAATCCCCATTGCTGTGTGTGTTTAATCCCTCCATATAATCCAGCAGGGGCTGGGAGTCCTGGCAGGTGAAATCCCCATTGCTGTGTGTGTTTAATCCCCTCCATATAATCCAGCAGGGGCTGGGAGTCCTGGCAGGTGAAATCCCCATTGCTGTGTGTGTTTAATCCCCTCCATATAATCCAGCAGGGGCTGGGAGTCCTGGCAGGTGAAATCCCCATTGCTGTGTGTGTTTAATCCCCTCCATATAATCCAGCAGGGGCTGGGAGTCCTGGCAGGTGAAATCCCCATTGCTGTGTGTGTTTAATCCCTCCATATAATCCAGCAGGGGCTGGGAGTCCTGGCAGGTGAAATCCCCATTGCTGTGTGTGTTTAATCCCCTCCATATAATCCAGCAGGGGCTGGGAGTCCTGGCAGGTGAAATCCCCATTGCTGTGTGTGTTTAATCCCTCCATATAATCCAGCAGGGGCTGGGAGTCCTGGCAGGTGAAATCCCCATTGCTGTGTGTGTTTAATCCCTCCATATAATCCAGCAGGGGCTGGGAGTCCTGGCAGGTGAAATCCCCATTGCTGTGTGTGTTTAATCCCTCCATATAATCCAGCAGGGGCTGGGAGTCCTGGCAGGTGAAATCCCCATTGCTGTGTGTGTTTAATCCCCTCCATATAATCCAGCAGGGGCTGGGAGTCCTGGCAGGTGAAATCCCCATTGCTGTGTGTGTTTAATCCCCTCCATATAATCCAGCAGGGGCTGGGAGTCCTGGCAGGTGAAATCCCCATTGCTGTGTGTGTTTAATCCCTCCATATAATCCAGCAGGGGCTGGGAGTCCTGGCAGGTGAAATCCCCATTGCTGTGTGTGTTTAATCCCTCCATATAATCCAGCAGGGGCTGGGAGTCCTGGCAGGTGAAATCCCCATTGCTGTGTGTGTTTAATCCCCTCCATATAATCCAGCAGGGGCTGGGAGTCCTGGCAGGTGAAATCCCCATTGCTGTGTGTGTTTAATCCCTCCATATAATCCAGCAGGGGCTGGGAGTCCTGGCAGGTGAAATCCCCATTGCTGTGTGTGTTTAATCCCCTCCATATAATCCAGCAGGGGCTGGGAGTCCTGGCAGGTGAAATCCCCATTGCTGTGTGTGTTTAATCCCCTCCATATAATCCAGCAGGGGCTGGGAGTCCTGGCAGGTGAAATCCCCATTGCTGTGTGTGTTTAATCCCCTCCATATAATCCAGCAGGGGCTGGGATCCTGGCAGGTGAAATCCCCATTGCTGTGTGTGTTTAATCCCTCCATATAATCCAGCAGGGGCTGGGAGTCCTGGCAGGTGAAATCCCCATTGCTGTGTGTGTTTAATCCCCTCCATATAATCCAGCAGGGGCTGGGAGTCCTGGCAGGTGAAATCCCCATTGCTGTGTGTGTTTAATCCCCTCCATATAATCCAGCAGGGGCTGGGAGTCCTGGCAGGTGAAATCCCCATTGCTGTGTGTGTTTAATCCCCTCCATATAATCCAGCAGGGGCTGGGAGTCCTGGCAGGTGAAATCCCCATTGCTGTGTGTGTTTAATCCCTCCATATAATCCAGCAGGGGCTGGGAGTCCTGGCAGGTGAAATCCCCATTGCTGTGTGTGTTTAATCCCCTCCATATAATCCAGCAGGGGCTGGGAGTCCTGGCAGGTGAAATCCCCATTGCTGTGTGTTTAATCCCCTCCATATAATCCAGCAGGGGCTGGGAGTCCTGGCAGGTGAAATCCCCATTGCTGTGTGTGTTTAATCCCCTCCATATAATCCAGCAGGGGCTGGGAGTCCTGGCAGGTGAAATCCCCATGTGGTGTGTGTTTAATCCCCTCCATATAATCCAGCAGGGGCTGGGAGTCCTGGCAGGTGAAATCCCCATTGCTGTGTGTGTTTAATCCCTCCATATAATCCAGCAGGGGCTGGGAGTCCTGGCAGGTGAAATCCCCATTGCTGTGTGTGTTTAATCCCCTCCATATAATCCAGCAGGGGCTGGGAGTCCTGGCAGGTGAAATCCCCATTGCTGTGTGTGTTTAATCCCCTCCATATAATCCAGCAGGGGCTGGGAGTCCTGGCAGGTGAAATCCCCATTGCTGTGTGTTTTAATCCCCTCCATATAATCCAGCAGGGGCTGGGAGTCCTGGCAGGTGAAATCCCCATTGCTGTGTGTGTTTAATCCCCTCCATATAATCCAGCAGGGGCTGGGAGTCCTGGCAGGTGAAATCCCCATTGCTGTGTGTGTTTAATCCCTCCATATAATCCAGCAGGGGCTGGGAGTCCTGGCAGGTGAAATCCCCATTGCTGTGTGTGTTTAATCCCTCCATATAATCCAGCAGGGGCTGGGAGTCCTGGCAGGTGAAATCCCCATTGCTGTGTGTGTGTTTAATCCCCTCCATATAATCCAGCAGGGGCTGGAGTCCTGGCAGGTGAAATCCCCATTGCTGTGTGTGTTTAATCCCCTCCATATAATCCAGCAGGGGCTGGGAGTCCTGGCAGGTGAAATCCCCATTGCTGTGTGTTTTAATCCCTCCATATAATCCAGCAGGTGCTGGGAGTCCTGGCAGGTGAAATCCCCATTGCTGTGTGTGTTTAATCCCCTCCATATAATCCAGCAGGGGCTGGGAGTCCTGGCAGGGAAATCCCCATTGCTGTGTGTGTTTAATCCCCTCCATATAATCCCAGGGGCTGGGAGTCCTGGCAGGTGAAATCCCCATTGCTGTGTGTGTTTAATCCCTCCATATAATCCAGCAGGGGCTGGGAGTCCTGGCAGGTGAAATCCCCATTGCTGTGTGTGTTTAATCCCTCCATATAATCCAGCAGGGGCTGGGAGTCCTGGCAGGTGAAATCCCCATTGCTGTGTGTGTTTAATCCCTCCATATAATCCAGCAGGGGCTGGGAGTCCTGGCAGGTGAAATCCCCATTGCTGTGTGTGTTTAATCCCCTCCATATAATCCAGCAGGGGCTGGGAGTCCTGGCAGGTGAAATCCCCATTGCTGTGTGTGTTTAATCCCCTCCATATAATCCAGCAGGGGCTGGGAGTCCTGGCAGGTGAAATCCCCATTGCTGTGTGTGTTTAATCCCTCCATATAATCCAGCAGGGGCTGGGAGTCCTGGCAGGTGAAATCCCCATTGCTGTGTGTGTTTAATCCCCTCCATATAATCCAGCAGGGGCTGGGAGTCCTGGCAGGTGAAATCCCCATTGCTGTGTGTGTTTAATCCCTCCATATAATCCAGCAGGGGCTGGGAGTCCTGGCAGGTGAAATCCCCATTGCTGTGTGTGTTTAATCCCCTCCATATAATCCAGCAGGGGCTGGGAGTCCTGGCAGGTGAAATCCCCATTGCTGTGTGTGTTAAATCCCTCCATATAATCCAGCAGGGGCTGGGAGTCCTGGCAGGTGAAATCCCCATTGCTGTGTGTGTTTAATCCCTCCATATAATCCAGCAGGGGCTGGGAGTCCTGGCAGGTGAAATCCCCATTGCTGTGTGTGTTTAATCCCCTCCATATAATCCAGCAGGGGCTGGGAGTCCTGGCAGGTGAAATCCCCATTGCTGTGTGTGTTTAATCCCCTCCATATAATCCAGCAGGGGCTGGGAGTCCTGGCAGGTGAAATCCCCATTGCTGTGTGTGTTTAATCCCTCCATATAATCCAGCAGGGGCTGGGAGTCCTGGCAGGTGAAATCCCCATTGCTGTGTGTGTTTAATCCCTCCATATAATCCAGCAGGGCTGGGAGTCCTGGCAGGTGAAATCCCCATTGCTGTGTGTTTAATCCCCTCCATATAATCCAGCAGGGGCTGGGAGTCCTGGCAGGTGAAATCCCCATTGCTGTGTGTGTTTAATCCCCTCCATATAATCCAGCAGGGGCTGGGAGTCCTGGCAGGTGAAATCCCCATTGCTGTGTGTGTTTAATCCCCTCCATATAATCCAGCAGGGGCTGGGAGTCCTGGCAGGTGAAATCCCCATTGCTGTGTGTGTTTTAATCCCCTCCATATAATCCAGCAGGGGCTGGGAGTCCTGGCAGGTGAAATCCCCATTGCTGTGTGTGTGTTTAATCCCTCCATATAATCCAGCCAGGCTGGGAGTCCTGGCAGGTGAAATCCCCATTGCTGTGTGTGTTTAATCCCCTCCATATAATCCAGCAGGGCTGGGAGTCCTGGCAGGTGAAATCCCCATTGCTGTGTGTGTTTAATCCCTCCATATAATCCAGCAGGGGCTGGGAGTCCTGGCAGGTGAAATCCCCATTGCTGTGTGTGTTTAATCCCCTCCATATAATCCAGCAGGGGCTGGGAGTCCTGGCAGGTGAAATCCCCATTGCTGTGTGTGTTTAATCCCTCCATATAATCCAGCAGGGGCTGGGAGTCCTGGCAGGTGAAATCCCCATTGCTGTGTGTTTAATCCCCTCCATATAATCCAGCAGGGGCTGGGAGTCCTGGCAGGTGAAATCCCCATTGCTGTGTGTGTTTAATCCCTCCATATAATCCAGCAGGGGCTGGGAGTCCTGGCAGGTGAAATCCCCATTGCTGTGTGTGTTTAATCCCCTCCATATAATCCAGCAGGGGCTGGGAGTCCTGGCAGGTGAAATCCCCATTGCTGTGTGTGTTTAATCCCCTCCATATAATCCAGCAGGGGCTGGGAGTCCTGGCAGGTGAAATCCCCATTGCTGTGTGTGTTTAATCCCTCCATATAATCCAGCAGGGGCTGGGAGTCCTGGCAGGTGAAATCCCCATTGCTGTGTGTGTTTAATCCCCTCCATATAATCCAGCAGGGGCTGGGAGTCCTGGCAGGTGAAATCCCCATTGCTGTGTGTGTTTAATCCCTCCATATAATCCAGCAGGGCTGGGAGTCCTGGCAGGTGAAATCCCCATTGCTGTGTGTGTTTAATCCCCTCTATATAATCCAGCAGGGGCTGGGAGTCCTGGCAGGTGAAATCCCCATTGCTGTGTGTGTTTAATCCCCTCCATATAATCCAGCAGGGGCTGGGAGTCCTGGCAGGTGAAATCCCCATTGCTGTGTGTGTTTAATCCCCTCCATATAATCCAGCAGGGGCTGGGAGTCCTGGCAGGTGAAATCCCCATTGCTGTGTGTGTTTAATCCCCCCATATAATCCAGCAGGGGCTGGGAGTCCTGGCAGGTGAAATCCCCATTGCTGTGTGTGTTTAATCCCCTCCATATAATCCAGCAGGGGCTGGGAGTCCTGGCAGGTGAAATCCCCATTGCTGTGTGTGTTTAATCCCCTCCATATAATCCAGCAGGGGCTGGGAGTCCTGGCAGGTGAAATCCCCATTGCTGTGTGTGTTTAATCCCCTCCATATAATCCAGCAGGGGCTGGGAGTCCTGGCAGGTGAAATCCCCATTGCTGTGTGTGTTTAATCCCTCCATATAATCCAGCAGGGGCTGGGAGTCCTGGCAGGTGAAATCCCCATTGCTGTGTGTGTTTAATCCCCTCCATATAATCCAGCAGGGGCTGGGAGTCCTGGCAGGTGAAATCCCCATTGCTGTGTGTGTTTAATCCCCTCCATATAATCCAGCAGGGGCTGGGAGTCCTGGCAGGTGAAATCCCCATTGCTGTGTGTTTAATCCCTCCATATAATCCAGCAGGGCTGGGAGTCCTGGCAGGTGAAATCCCCATTGCTGTGTGTGTTTAATCCCCTCCATATAATCCAGCAGGGGCTGGGAGTCCTGGCAGGTGAAATCCCCATTGCTGTGTGTGTTTAATCCCTCCATATAATCCAGCAGGGCTGGGAGTCCTGGCAGGTGAAATCCCCATTGCTGTGTGTGTTTAATCCCCTCCATATAATCCAGCAGGGGCTGGGAGTCCTGGCAGGTGAAATCCCCATTGCTGTGTGTGTTTAATCCCTCCATATAATCCAGCAGGGGCTGGGAGTCCTGGCAGGTGAAATCCCCATTGCTGTGTGTGTGTTTAATCCCCTCCATATAATCCAGCAGGGGCTGGGAGTCCTGGCAGGTGAAATCCCCATTGCTGTGTGTGTTTAATCCCCTCCATATAATCCAGCAGGGGCTGGGAGTCCTGGCAGGTGAAATCCCCATTGCTGTGTGTGTTTAATTCCTCCCCATTCCTGCTCTAAAACACTGGAGGCAGAAGCTCCATAAACTGACCCTGAGCCTTTCCTTCCCCAGCACTGCACATAATGCAGAATAAAGGGTTAATGAATGCCTGATCACAGTGCTGTGTCTCCCTCCCTAATCCCTCAGTGCTGGATCCAGCCACCTCACAGCTCAGTGTCCGCCATTCCCCTCCCCCAGCATCACGTGTGCCCTGCAGCTAGTCACATGAGCTGTTGATGTCATCAGGCGCGCCCCTCCCCCTGTGTTGCTGCAGGAGATGGTGTGTGTGAAAGCTGAGGATGTTAGGAATGTCCGGCCCTGACCCTTACTACGGGCTCCATTGAGGCTGCTCACACCCCCATGTGACTGGAGAGAACACACACAGGAGTAGCACACACAGGGCTGGTGTCCTGTGAGAGGAGGCTCAGGTATGTGCGGGCGCCATGTCCCACATGCTGGTTATTGCATGAAAGCTGTCTGGTGTCATTGTGGGACAGTCACGGCGCAGCCCTCATAGCCGCGTAGCTCCATTACAGCGCCGTGCGATCGCCCGCGCAGGGAGGAGCTCTGCCGTCACTTTAAACATGGGGAGGTTTCACCTGGCTGAGGATCATGGGAGTTACAGTGCGCAGCTCCTCCCAGGCAGGTCCCATTAACTCTATCCAATCCCCACACTCCCCCTGGCGCTATAAAGCGGCGCTGTAATGACTCTGTATGAACGCCGCATCCTCCGGCCTCTCACGCCGCACACACAGTATTAACCCTTTTGCTGCCGAGTCATTTCACCCCGTGTGTCGAGCTCATTTTCATTCCATTTAAATGCTATTTGAAGTCATCAAGAAGATACAGTATTTTTAAGGGAAATTCTCCTGATTTAGATGCACACAATATAAACAATAAGAGCTAAAGTTCAAGAAATAATCATAAAAATATACATATATATAAACCCAACAAGAGGAGACGTACCGTGACAAACCGTCTAACAGAAATATGATGCTTCAGGTCAGAGGTCACTGTATTACTAAGGTGTCTGATAGGAGTGAGATGTGTGTGTGCGCAGTAACATTGTGTGAGAGGTGCTGTGTGAATGTCTGTGTGTATCTCTCTTCCACCTGTCTTTATATTTCATCGTCACATACAGACACCCAGAGGCGAATAGACACACACACAGGAACACTAACCAAGACCACACACACACACACAAACCCTAGCTGCCCCCGTGTGTTGCTGTTTTGGCAGACCCCTTTTGTGTTACTGGAACTGTGATGCTAAGACACCGAGCGGTTGGAGACTCCAGTTTCCACACTGCGTCAATGATTAGCTCATCCTGTCGAAAACAGGAGAACACGTAACCCCCCCCCCAATTCAGCTCCCCAAAGTGTACATACACACATACCATTTTCTTTTCCTTTAAAAAAAACGAAACCTTTTATTTTTAACCCCTCCCCCAACCCGCTAATCTGGCAATTTGTAAAGACTCTCCTCCTCCCCATGTTGGAACTGTTAGACTCCGAGCAGTGCCATACCTGCCACTGTGTGCGCTCACCAGAACTACACAGAGGTCACAATCTGCTCAGCGGCTTCCAAACTAGACCACCATAGAAACAGCAACAACACCGGTATCACAGTGTCATCTCATGAGGAACCCCTGGAGACATGGACCCTGTCATGATTCCATTCTCTACATTCCTAGTGGTTACGCCAATAAGCTCAGACATCTGACCCACATCTGTGATACAGACTCTCTATGTCAAACTTCAGCACCTCAAACCAAATCTGTCACTGAACAGGGCTACAAACTGTGAAGCCGGGACATCTGTGGGGCCTGAGATTAGATCAGGAGGGATGGGGGTAGCATAATGCGAAATCTGCCCAGAATATTCCTGTGTAATTCCAGACACATTGTGCTTCCTCTAATCGTTCCTCCACACAGATCCGGCCGTCCAGGTAACCTGTGATAATGAATCCACTCAACAGCCAGGGATCCGCTGAGCCAGAGGATCCTGGATCTAACTCTGGA